>VZRW01002988.1:96145-126388 GCA_013398125.1 Aegotheles bennettii
GTGACCCTGCTCTGGCAGGGGGTTTGGACTAGATGATCTTTCGAGGTCCCTTACAACCCCTAGAATTCTGTGATTCTGTGATTCTGTGCTTTCTTTGCAGCAAGGACATGGTGCTGGCTCATGTCCAACCTGGTGTCCACCAGGACCCCCAGTTGGCCTTCAGCATGTGCTGGTACATAAGATTGTTTCTTCTCAGGTGCAGGGTTTTTCATTCCCCCTTGTTGAATATCATGAAGTTCCTGTTGGCCCATTTCTCCAGTCTGTTGAGGTCCCACTGGATGTCAGCGTGACCTACTGGCATATTAGCCACTCCTCCCAGTTTTGTTTCATTTGCAGACTTGCTGAGGATGCATTCTGCTCCATCATCTAGATAATTAACAAAGATGCTAAACAGGACTGTACCCAGTATTGATCCCTGGAGTATACCTTGTATTTCTAAAATGTGTCTTTGATACACAGCTCTAACCAGAGAGTTATTTGTTTTTCTAGACTGCTAATTGGAAGGAATATTCTTTTTTTTCTTTTTTTTTTCCTGAAAAAGCCTTCTCTTTGCAAAACAGTGTTTGAATAAATTACTTCGGGCTTCAGTTATTTAAAATAACATATACCTTTAATTGGGCAGGAGGGAGGGATAAGTGACTACCATCACAACAGCATGTGCTACTCAGACAAAAACACACTAGTCTCTAATTTATATAGTAATAAACAGCCTTCAGGCACATGCTTAAGCTCGTTCCTGCTCAAGACAACATGATAAAGCTGGTGGAAGTTTTGCTAGTGGATTCAATGGGACCATGATTTCACTTAAACCTTCCAGAATTTAGGAGTTCTATTAAAATGGTGCATGATGAAATAAGATGGCAAACAGCAGAGGTTAATAGTTGAGCTGATGTTTATGTCACAAGAAGCCCAAAACTCTTGACTAATTTAGCAGCTGTTATGCAGCAACTGCTAAGTCAGCAATACTACATTGCTTTACAGCTGAAAAGCCTATAAAGCCAAGTGAACAAATCATCTTCTATTGCTTTCTTTCAAGTGAGGGACCCACAGTATGGGCTGTAAAGAAAAGAAAATGTAAACTTTTACAATTACAGAGAAAGGGTATGCTGCAAGAGGCAGTAGGTATATGCCTCCCTATGTTCATTATTACAGAAAGTGGGAGGTATAATATGAAATACAATCTTGCTGACCTTCTTGATGCTAGGCAAATGAATAGAGAAGCAGAAATCGATAAAGGTATTCCAACATTCTTGCCAAAATGTTTAATGTTGGTTCTGCTAGAAGGGAATGCAAAATAAAGACATTTCACTGGGTGCTTATTTACATTTTTGTTTCCTTTTGTTCTTTTTCCTTGCTAAGTTTGTGTAATATAGTTTTGCTGGAGGAAATAAAGAGCTGCTATACTGAATATTTGGAAATATCTGCATTGTTTGCATGTTTCCAGGGAAGTAAGATGGGAAGGAAGTTTATTTTTCAAGTAGCATGATCTTGGTGCTACAGGGTGTTTGTGAAGTTGAGTTCTTTGTCATTTTGCAGACTATAGTGGGCTCCTAGTAGTCATGCATCCTATATAATAAGATATATAAAATAGAATAGGACCTTCATATCATACACATGACTACATATATGACCACAACTTTCTCCATACAAGCATAACTCCAAACCCAACCAGCATTTTCTCCAAGAACTGCCTTTTCTTAAATGTCTTAGACACTAGTTACCTCTGCTGTTTATAGACACTTTATATCCTAGGGTATTTTAGCAACACTTTCATTAGCAGATAGTACTTATTTCTTTTGTTTGAATCATTGAACCACAGAATGGGTTGGGTTGGACGGGACCTAAAGATCATCTTATTCCAACCCCCCTGACATGGGCAGGGGCACCTCCCACCAGACCAGGTTGCACAAAGCCCCATCCAACCTGGCCTTGAGCACTTCCAGGAAGGGGTCAGCCACAGCTTCTCTGGGCAACCTGTGGGCTCCAGGTGAGGGGTCACGAGAGTGGAGCAGAGGGGGAGAATCACCTCCCTTGACTTGCTGGTCACACTTCTTTTGATGCAGCCCAGGATACCGTTGACTTTCTGGGCTGCAAACACGCATTGCCGGCTCATGCTGATCTTGTCATCAACCAACACCATGAAGTTCTTCTCCTTGGGACTGTTATCAATGCATTCTACTTCAAGCCTGTATTTGTGCTTGGGATTGCCCTGAACCAGATGCAGGACTTTGCACTTGGCCTTGTTGAACTTTGTGCTGTTTGCAGGGGCCCACCCCTCAAACCTGTCAAGGTCTCTCTGGATGGCATCCCTTCCCTCCAGTGTGTTGACTGCACCACACAGCTTGGTGTTGTCAGCAAACTTGCTGAGGGTGCACTCAATCCCACCATCCATATCACTGACAAAGATGTTAAACAGCACCAGTCCCAGTACTGACCCTGAGAAACACCACTTATCACTGAACTCCACTTGGACATCGAGCCGTTGACCACAACACTTTGAGTGTGACCATCTAGCCAATTTCTTATCCACCGAGTGGTCCATCCATCTATCAAGTCCATGCCTCTCCAATTTAGAGACAAGGATGTTGTGTGGGACAGTGTCAAATGCTTTGCACAAGTCCAGGTAGATGACATCAGTTTCTCTTCCCTTATCCACCAACGCTGTAACTCTGTCCTAGAAGGCCACTATATTTTCAGGCATGATTTACCATTAGTGAAGCCATGTTGTCTGTCACCAACCACCTCCTTATTTTCCATGTGCCTTAGCATAGTTTCCAGGAGGATCTGCTCCACGATCTTGCCAGGCACAGAGGCGAGACTGACTGGCCTGTAATTCCCTGACTCTTCTTTTTTTCCCTTTTTAAAAATGTGGGTTATGTTTCCCCTTTTCCAGTCAGTGGGAACTTCACTGGACTGCCACGATTTCTCAAATATGATGGATAGTCCTTAACAACTTCATCTCCCAGTTCCCTCAGAACCTGTGGATGTATCTCATCAGATCCCATGAACTTGTTCACCATCAGGCTCCTTAGGTGCTCTCAAACTTGATCTGCCCCTACCGTGGGTTGTTCTTCATTCTCCCAGTCTGTGCTTTTGCCTTCTGTGACTTGAGCAGTGTGGTTTGAGCACTTGTCAGAGAAGACTGAGACAAAAAAGTTGTTGAGCACCTCAGCCTTCTTCATATCTTTGGTAACCAGGTCTCTCATTTCCTTCCAGAGAGGGCCCACGTTTTCCCTAGCCTTCCTTTTACACTGACATATCTAAGAACCTCTTATTGCCCTTGATGTTCCTGTCTATATTTAATTCTATCAGGGCTTTAGCTTTCCTAACCTGATACCTGGCTACTTGGACAATTTCTCTATATCCCTCCCAGGCTACCTGTCCTTGCTTCCACCCTCTGTAAGCTTCCTTTTTGTGTTTGAGTTTGTCTAGGAGCTCCTTGTTCATCCATGCAGGCCTCCTAATACTAATTTAGGCTTTATTAACAGAATATAGAAACATTTCTAGTAAGGACCTGGGTTGCATTTTTAGTGGATTATGAAGAAATAAAATATATTCTTCATTACTTTAAGCCTTTTGAGTTATGCTTTAATTCTGCTCCATTTTTTGCATTACGTGATTTCACCAAGAGAAATCTATGGCTTCTACTTCAGAGAAGGTCAGTCAAGATGATTGCAATGTTTTTTGCTAGCCTTGAAATACATGAAATAAGTGCAATAGTCTTTCCTGACTTTCCCAAACTCTAAGTAGTATATCTTGTAATGAACACCAAGCTACACTGGCTGTTTTAAAAAGCTGAACTGAATGGACCCATATAGATGTACAGTGAAGATGTTATGAAATATTCTTCTTTTATGTAAGCCACTGGTGTAGGTGGGTAGAGGTTATTTTATGTATTTAGCTGATGCGTTATCTTACCTATGTGAAACTTTGTTTGAAATTACAGAGTAAGGGAAATTTTCTATCACTGCCAACCATACACAATTTTGAAATGATAGGTGATAGGTTTCTGGATTTCTTAAGAAGATGAGAGAAATTATGTCCTTCAACTACAAATGCTAACTATTTTTTTAGAGCAATAGCTCGTTCATGTAAATTAGTTGTATGGATTCCTTAGGCAGGAGTCACATTTCCTCTACAGCTATTTATACCTCTTGGCTGTGAGTCCCCTTCATCTCCTCAACGAGATTTTCTTATGGTAAATATATTCGATATTGACAGTTGGAAATCGGAGAACAGAATATATATGCACCAATTCCATACCGACAAAGCCAATACATACTTGGATGATTGGTTTAACAGAAAAAAAAAAAAGTGGAGTTATTCCTTACTCCAACAGAATCCTATTTGTTCTTTCGCTATTACTAAGATTGCCAATACTTAAAAACCCTAGACATGGAGTGATTCATTCAGCATAATTTTATAGCCATCATATATAGTAAGATATTCAAAGAAAATATTTTAAGGGAATTTTTTCTATTATGAATGAAATCTGATTGTCCTACTGTGCAAAGTTCATACAGGTCTTTTTCTGACTGAATCCTGCAGCGGGGAGTTGGTGTTTTTCTGGAATAATAATGCTTCATCCTTTCATAGGGTTCTAAACTATTTTGCGTGTTGTTGAACACATTGAATCTGACTAGTTAAGGTTAGGAATTGATCATAGGTATGTTATAATGTTTTTGTCTAACCAAAAAAAAAAGGCTTAATCGTGAAAATTTACTTTAGAGATAAAAAAATGTGGCTAATCTGTGATATTCTATTCCTAAAACAGATGTCCTTATATATATATATATATATATGTAAAGGACTATTTTCTCTTTCTCTTCAGGCATGTCTTGGTCTCAGTGATTTTGTCATAAAAATAGAGTCAAGTCAATTAAAGGACATCTTGTCATCAGGATAAAATTTTGCCTTTTTGTTACTCCTTTGATTTCTCCTTTGCAGACTGTATACTGAGCTGAGGGATAGTGTCACTGATTAACACGGCAGTAGCTAGGCATCATTTGCCAGTGTATGCAAATTCCTTGTTGTTCTTATAAGTTCAAGTACCTATTACTTTCAAAAGTAAGGATGTTAATTTATGAAACTCAGTTTCATGGAAGTGTTTTTTATTGTTGTTAAAGAATGTAATGGAAAAAGGAGAGTGTTGGCTAAGTGCAATTCATTTGAGGTTTTGTGTCCTTTTTTATGAAAGAGCAAGCAGTGCCTTTTTCAGAAGACACACGTTGATTAGAATCTGATTTGTGACATTAACTAGTTGAAAGTGGGACAAGAAGGCCCTGAACTTAAAGATAGGTACATATGATTATTTTCTTCACAGAAGGTAAGGTAATAAAAATATACACAGAAACACAACAGGGATTTGAGTTCCTATATGTCCAGCTGATAAAGCAGAAGACTCATGTGCCAAAGTATGTAAGATTCTCATCCTGAACATAACAGGAATACATCTGTAAGCATAGTGTCTCATGTACCTCCACTTTTTAAATGAGAATTTGTAAACAATGTGGGTACTATATTTTTTCTTTCTTTTCCTAAAAGTATGTCTCAGACATAGTATAACTGTATACTGTAGCAACATTGAACATTGCATATTTAAATCTTTTTGAGACCACTACTTGTAAGACAACTATATCCTGGTATTTTATCTAACTGAATGCATAGTCTTACCAATTTCATTTTACATATGGAATCTCTGGTACTATATGAAGTCATGTTAGGTGATATTAGAGTAGGAAAATAAGTAACTGTATAATTAGACACTTGGTAAAACCTAAACATGTATGTAATAGAAGTTAGTTGTCAAAGGTAATTGCTGCTTACCAGTCAGTTTTAATTTAGCTGATCTACGGATATGATAATCAAGTTTTGGTGATCAAATGTCAGACCTGAGACTAGAATTGGACTTCACAGCTTTCAGACAGCTGTTCATCAAAAGAAATATATAAGACACAAGGCAGAGATCTTTGAACAACTTAATATATCTACATGGCACATCAAATACCAGACTGGCTTGCAAAGTCAGCACACCTGTGTTAGCATAGCAATAAATGTCAGCAGAGTGGCACGCTCTTTCAGAAGGGCCACTCAGCACTTGCACAGTTTTCCTGCTTGTAATTCCAATCTGAGCTCCCTTAATGTTTCCTCAGGACCTTTGTGTCATACCTCACTTCTCAAACTGCATGAACTGTGGCCTTTTGAAGTGATCTTGGTGTTCCCATGGATCCACTTCTCCATTTTCTTTCAGTTCATTTTGCATCAATTATACCAAGGAGGATCTTAAGTGTAGTAACCTACAACTTTCTATATGACTGGAGTTAAAATCGTGGCACAAGTGGCCCTTAATTCTTGGGTGGCATAGAGATAGCGAGACGCAAAGTGCTGGGTGAACAATGGGGCCTATCCAGTCCCCTTGAATGGAACCTAAAAGTTCCATGAGCAAGTCTGACTTGGACAACTTATTCTAGACTCTGCTGCCTGTAACCAAAGGTGGAGCCTGTGTATAACAAGAGCTTAATGAAGGTCTTTTCCTCATCATTGGCTGCAATAGCTGTGGTTACATAAGAAGCTGAGGGGTAGGAGGTCAGTAAAAAAGATGCCAAAGGCATCAAGAGATACAGAGGAGTTATGAGAATTGCTTATGTTCGGGGAGCTAGTCCTTGCTAAACAAGGGTTGTTTCCAAGATCAGGCATTTAACAGGTTTTTGAAATGGGTGTGAAAGTCCATTGAATCTTTCTTACCGTTTTGTCCCCAGGTCCAAAATAAGAAATGTCCATCTGGTAAAAATTACCTTTTCTAGTTTGACTTCCTGATCTTGGGGAAGTCATAAGTATGGACTGTGTAAAATAAGATTTGTTATCTCACCAAATATGTCCTACTGATCTGTAGTTATATCATTGAAAGATCCACACTATTTAGTAACTTTTTGTTTTCATTAACATTTTTATAGTTACTTAGAATTTTAAGCCATAGGGTATGACAAGCGGTATTTAGTATCATCTTAATGAATTTTGCATCACTTTGGAAGAATAGGACTAACACTGCTGAACAACTCCAAAGTTTCAAATCTTTAATTTGGGAGGCATGGTAAACAGCTGTAAAATGTAAAATTTTTTATTAGCTTTACCTATGAGAAAAATCTTCCAGTTAACCCTAGGAATGCAGTACTGAGAACGCAGAGTTGTGATTTTCTGTAAGTTACTGGAGATTAATGGGAAATTCTTCAGTGTTTTCTTCCTAGTTTATAAAGCATCGTTGCATCTTTTTACACCTTGTTGCCTTAATAGTGCTTTATTACTTACATAAATGAAAATTTTCAAGGATAATTCTATGCTGGGAAGATGAATATCTTATTTCAGCCCTCTGTGAGTTACTTATCACAAGTATCATCACCACCAGAAAATCCTTTTAGGACATTAGCTGACCACTATAGTTCACTTCTATTCAACCAACCTGTTGGTTTAAAGGGTATTATGGGGAAGAGGCTTGGATTTTAGCCTGTCATAAATTTTGCTTTCAGTAAGTAGATAGAGATGTTTGAAAGGCAGAAAGTGAAATGTTTCTGATTTATGTCAACTGGATTAATTTTGTAATGGATGACAGCAACTGGTTCTTGCCCATAACCTGTTGATTCGAGTTCATGACTTATTTTGTCACACCAGACATCATTTCTTTCATGAGTCACATGTTGCCAGAAGGCAGCATCAGTTTATCAGTAGGTGCAGATCTGGATTGTAAAAGCTACTCCCATGGTCCAGGTGCTACTGAAATCGATAAGAGCGAGTGCTTTTTAAGAGACTTGAATGAAGAACAATTACCTGCAGCTAAATTACATTTTGTGTTGGATCATCTCTAGGCTGGAAGCCGGTAAGCACGAAAGTGAGGAGGTATAGAAATTAAAGATCTGACACAGTGACAGATGTGGCATACCAAAGTATTGAGTTAAACTGTGTTATAGTAAAAATTTACCCGCACTTATATAAACTGTCAGAACTGTGAAAGGCATCTGAAGGAATAAAAATTCAAAAGCATGATGCAGGGCTTCATCCTTTCTAGCCTTCGAAGAAATACAGAGCTTTAGAGCATTCTTTTGTGTCTGGACTTCTTTACGTTGCTTTATATTTTTGGAATTCTGGGCTAGACTGCAAATGGAGGCAGTTTTGCAGAAGGTGCTGCAGTCCAGCTGAGACCTGACAAGGGCCAAGTAAGTTATGCTGGGCTAAATAGTCAATTTTACATTGGAGGACACATTTTTACATTTCTTGTATACCTGCAAACACGAAATAATTAAGCGGTTGAAAACTTGAGAGAATCCAGAAATCAAGTTTCTGTCAGAATAATTACTCTCTCTAGAGTGCAACTCTGAGAGCAAAAATCCTTTGGGGTGGTTCTTCAGATGCACTGTTGTTGATTGGTTGTCAGGATGCACTGGGTACACTGGTGAGAGAGTATTTTGTTTGGTTTTATTCTTTATGCCTGATACAAGAATGATATATTTAAGAAGGTTGCTCTACTTGGAAGAATTACTTATAGCCATCTAAGACTCCCATATGCCTCTGGGCACAGGCATCATAAAAATCTACACCCTTTCCGTGTGCTTTTGTAATTCACGCCTTTTTCTGTCATTTTATATCAGTACTTTATCACAAGACAGTCAGCAACAATATCCATTTTTAAATGTCCTGCAGCAGTACTGTTTTGTGGTTAACTCTTGTCATATTTCACTCATTGGGTTTGAAAATGGAAAGTGATGAATGGCTGCAGTGTTTTTTTAATACCATGTCGCATTCTGGAGCTTTCTGTAAGAGTAGTCAGTTTTCATTACTTTGAAGTAGGTTGTTGAGGGGTTTGGGACTTTTTTTCTTAATATAAGAAAAGGTTGCCAGAATGACAATCACAAAGTAGAACTTTCAAAAAAATTTATGGAAAAAATATTTTAAGATTATTAAATTCCTGGGTTTGGTTCAATCTTAATGTATTAGGACAAGCGTGGAATAATCAAACATCAAATATTTATATCTTATATTCTTGTACCTTAAAACACAGGTGATAATGATACAAACTTACAAAAATTTTGCAACCAATCAGATTTTAATAAAAAACATTTGTTTGTTTGCTTGTTCGTTGTTTTGGGTTTTTTTTAGAAAGCGTGCACTTTTTTGTGTTTAATCTGATCAGGAAATTCAAACTCAGATGTTTTCTTAAGCTTTAAGAAGTATTTGAAACAACAAAGGAGGCTTTTTTTTCTCTCCATATATTTGAAATAGGCTACTTTTGAAAGAAATTTCAGAGCCACATTTGCATCCTAATTGCAGTCCATTTCCTGTGTCCACCCTTAAGGCAGACTGTTGGGTGGCATTTGGAGATTTCTGGGGCAGAGAAATTGTTGGTTCTAGCTGAGCTACTGAAAAATAAAAGGGAAAGAGATGAATGGATTTTTTGCTTCAGCAGTCACCAGCTGGCAGACTGGCTCCTTGGAGCACTGCCAAGCAGCAGTTTACAGCAGCCCTGCAGCTGCTCTAGGCTGGGCTGGAACATGACTGGCATGAAGCCACCTTCAGCTTTGGACACCTTCAGCTTTCAAATTGGCAAATAGATGCATTGGGATTGTGGCTTCGCTGTCCCATGTCTAAGACTCATAGAATGTAGTTGGTACCTAAGTCCACTGTAGAAAATTTTGCATGAAACATTTACAGGGAGATAAGAAGAAATAGGTTAAAAAGAAAAGTTCAAATTTTTTGCATGTATGGTTTTTGCATTTATGAATTTCATTCTGGGATATTTTTCTTATTCTGACCAGTTCATGAAGAGCCTCAATAACTGTAAAATGGGCCAGCAAGAAAACTCAGTTGGACTAGATTCTTTCAAGCTAAACTACATGAATTCAGCAAATGAACAACAACGTACAATTCTTTTAAAATCTGTATGTTGTGATTTTTATAAAAATGTTTGAATTATGGCAAATAATAGCTTGCATGAAATTCAAAGCAGCACTGGATTTTTTATTGAAAATATGTTGTGGGAAGAATGTCACTTGGAGGGGCAGGGAGGATTTCTTGCTGATTTTGAGTCCCATCTGATCACTGTTCTCTCTTTTCCTGATTAGGAACTGTTCTTCAGTAATTTGTCATAGAAGAGCAATGACACTATTGCTTTTTGACAATCTTTCTATTAAAATCTCTGTTCATGCCACGACTGATTATGCATCTGATAGAATGAGCCTTTCTCTCCATGTTAACCATCTGTGTCGTAATGCTGGAGATAGGGTCAAATCAATGTCTTAGAATAATGATGGCATATTCTAAATTTCTATTGATGTTTTAAAATTCAGGTTAATTGGCTCCTAATTTGTCATCACCTGGTGTTTGTTTAATTATTCAGCAGGAGGGGAATTTCAGGAAGTTACAGCTTCACAGAACTGAATAAGACCTTCCCTCACCACATATATATTATTAAATATTTATTGATACATATGCACAAACTGCCTCCCTCCATTGGCCAGCAAACAGAAGTAAATATTTTGGAGACCTAGAAACCTGGCATGTATTTTCTAAAATATAAATAATTCATGTGAAATATGACTTTGATAAGGAAGAGGAAAGAAACACCACAGTGCCAGATATTCAAAACAGCATTTCATCAAAATTAAGTTAAAATAGCAATATAAAAAATCATGTAATCATACCTTGTACCTTTTACTGGTACCAAGTTTCAACAATATGCCTTGCTTTGAACATGCTTCTGCACTCCTAATTTTCAAAACCAGTTAATTCTTCTGTATTTACTTTAAAACCTACCTTGTTGCTATATCTAATTTCATAAGAATTTCTTCCCTACAAATTTTTAGTTTTTATTTTATTTCAAGAGACAAAGGTAACAGCTAAGCTGTTCTTAAAATTGTAAGTCAACATGAATCCAAGACCTCCAGCAATGGTCATGCTTCTCACTGGAAGTGGCCCTTGTATCCAAGGCTACAAAAGGCTGCAGCAACATGCTTAAACTCTGATTATTCACATGTCATGCTGCTTATGACTGAATAATCTCACTGAATGAAGACAAGAGCAAGGGTGGTTGCTGATTAAACAGATAAATTATGTGCTTTGGCTGGCACTTCAATAGCAGCTCTTAGAAGAGAAACAGTTCTTAATTTCTAGACTTTTTACTGAGCAGTGTATACCACTGTGAAAAGTTCTAAGTCTTTTTTGTTAAAACAAATATAAACTGATCAGAGTGTGGCATCAGTGTCTATCTTTGTCAGTGTTGGCAGGAGGTTATGATTTATCTTAAACATATTGTAACATTTTCCATTAGTTTAACTTCAATTCTCAGACAAAAAGTTGAGGCAAATAATCAAACAAACTATTTATAAGCACATAGAAGAAAATGAGATGAACAAGAGCCAACATGGATTACAAATCAGATCTATTGCCAAACCTATCTAATTTAATTCAACATCACAGTAGCAGGCCTTCTGGCTAGAAGAAAAGCTGTAGATGTCAGATTTCTTGCTTTAAGTAAGGTTTCTGATACTGTTTTATAAACATATGGGGGAGACTTAATAAAACAAATATAGAGCAAACTGGAAAACCACCCTTGGAAATTACTTACCAATGGCCCAATGTTAAAACAGAAGGCTATAATGTCTGAGGTTTTGTGGTGTTCAATACTATTCGTTTACTACCTGGATGATGGGCTAGAGAATATTCTTATTAAATTTACAACTTACATGAAGTTGAGCAGGATGGAAAACATGTTAATGGATAACACTGGAATTCAGAATGAACTTGATTACATTAGATAAAAGATCAGATGAAAAATGATGAAATTCAACAGAGGTAAATGGGGAATTATGTCAATGTGACAATAATCAGTTAACTACTTAGTAATAATTTTGTAAAAAATTATCTTGGAACTATTGTGGACAACCAGACAAACATGAGTGAACAATTTCATGCTGTTGCAAAATAAAATTATTAACTTCATACTGAAGTGAATTAAGAAGAAGCAGATGTAGAAATCCTGCCTAGGATTAATAGTGCTTCTTCTACTTGGTAGTGGTAGGAGATTACATGCAGTACTGTATTCTGGTCCATTTATGTCAAATTAATGAAGAGAAACTGTAGAGAAGACAAGTGTGAATGACTCAGAGTCTAGAAGACAAACCCTATGAGAAAAAAATCAATGTGATATTTTTTATTTTAGAGTGGAAGAGATTAAGGGGTAGCTTGACAGCATTCTTCAAAGATATAAACAGGTATTCAAAGATCAAACAGCAATTCTTTCTTCATTTCCATGGTAGAGAGAGATAGAAGGAATAGACTTGCAGCCAGGAAGATTCAGTTTAGACATTAGGAAGACTTTTCCTAAAAGTAAAGGTAATATAGTGGAAAAGGTTAACATCCTGAAAGATTTTTAGCAAAGTGTTGTTGTAAGGCTTGGGGAGTATTTTTTTTTCAGCTTTGTTCTGCAACGTCAGAGTCCATATAGCAATGTAAATGTCAAGAAGCTACTACTATGTCCTTTCAGAGTTCTGTTGCAGAAAAACTATATGGAGTAAAATTGGACTTTTTTTTGCAAATGAATGTCAGAATGAGGTGCATTGACCAGTACCCGGGAAAGTGTCTCAAGGGTAAAACAAGGGCAAATGTGTACTCCAAAATAACTTTTAAAATAAAGTACAATTGATGCTGTTACTAGAATCCTTCTTAACTGCAGCCTAGTTACAATAACCTGACTAGTTAAAAAAACAAAGAAAAAAATCAGCGGTGCACTAATTGCAACGTAAGTTAAAGATTTTCTTGGACATGTATCTGGAGAAGTTAATGAAACACACACACACACACATAACCCTTTTTTTTTAAATAGGTTACATCAACAACTTTTGCAACTCACATACAGCTATCAGGTATTTAATTCTTATTGGGCAAATTGCTGTGATATATGATTTGTAATGATATATAAATGGATGAATCTTTCTTATGAAGCTTTCTTACAAAGCCATATAGGCTCAAAGCTCAAGTTTCTCTAGAGAACAGACTTCTGAATGTTCACAGCTTAGCTAGTGCCATTCCTCAGCCACGAGCACATCTTCCCATGAGCTGAGTTCCTGGGTATCACCTCTAGAAGCTACCTAGTGCAGTCAGTCATGGAACAGCCAGAATCCTGCTTTGACTATATTAGCATTTTGCCCTCAATAATTTATTTTACTTTATACATTGAGAGTATTTTTTTTTTAAATGTGTGAGAGAAGGTCCCATAGCCCCATCATCTCCTCCCCAGCCAGGTGTTCTGTGGAGGACAGAATGAAACATCACACTAAGTGCATAATGGAAATCTGCAGTGATCGGACTTGCCATGTACAGATAAATTCCCCTTATTTAGGCAAATACAAATGTGTGCAAGCTCACACAGCATCAAAAGTTGCTAACATGCTGGAATCCTTCTTACATTGCAGCTGAAATAAAATTATTGCTCTGCTCTGGCAGAGCATTTTGGCATGTATTTAACTGTAAATAGACAATATAACACCTAGATTCAAGGGACAATTAAAACTGAGTATGTTCTGAGCTTAACCAAGACATGAAGATATTCACAAATTATATTCTTTACATTTTATAAGTATTTCAGAGTATTAAGCATTGAACTCTGTACAGTCAAAACTCTTGTTGTTTCATTATGCAAAATACTTTTGAAAATCTGTTTACAATTCATGGAACATTTTTATCCGTTTATTATTTTCTGAAAAAAAATCTCATCCTTTGATTTAAACTATTTTTTAAAAGAAAATACTAAAATCGTTACGTATAATAAGCATTTTTCAATATTAGTTCTGTTAAATATCAATGAACAATACTTCTATTTTATGCTAGCAGTGCTTTGGGAGTTTTACCAGCATTCGAGATTTGCTTTTCAGTTTTATATGCCAGTCTCATGTGCTGTACATCTGTAGTGAGGAGTGTTTTATATACCTTACACCATTTTTCTACTATGCTCTATTACTAATACTTTTGCCTTATTTTGTCTTCCCAGGCTACATATCCAAACAGAATGGTGAGCCAGCATCTCAGCACAAGGGACAGAAAGTCAGCACATACTCCCACCGAGGACCCTTTTAGATACTCACCAGGCAACCAAGCAACGGCCTATGAAAGTAAGAGCTGTCAGCTGTCTGATTTGTGTTTGAGCAGCCTCCTGAAAGAGAAGGAGATTGTAGAAGTCATCAAGCATACTAGAGACACATATGAAACCCTCACTTCAGAGGTCACCCAGAATGGTTTGGCTACCATGGCACCAAGTACAGCAAAGTCAGCATCCAAGGCAGACGGCTACCCAATGTTCTCAGGAGCTCCAAAAGACCAAACTGCTACACCTCGGCAGCATACCACTTTCACAGGGAGACTTGGACAGCCTCCAAGGGGACCCATCTCTTTACACATGTACAGCAGAAAGAACGTTTTCCTCCACCACAATTTACACACAGCAGAGCTACAGACTTTAGGTCAACAAGATGGGTAACAAGGCATGTGTATTCTTGCCATGGAAGGACAGTTGATTGAAGAAGAATATAAGCTCACCTAGAGCTCAGTCTTCAGTTTTTATCTGCTGCTACTTTCACCTGAAAGAAATAAAGTCAAAAATTAACATTGTCTGTAGGTTCCATACTTTCCCATCTAGGACTGTGGCAAAAGGATGAACTAGATTATTAAATAACTAGATTGGTTTTTCATGCAGTAGTCACTGTGGGTATAATAAATGGGACCATTTGTCTGGCATTGATCATCCAATATTGGCTAAATAAATTTTTTTTCCCTCTATAAGCCACTATCATTCCTTGAAGTTCTAGAAGGTGATCTTAAATAATACTGTGTATGTTTAATAATGTTACTGTTAACATAGATGTGAGGAATGAATAGATAAGTAATTAGCAAACCGTCTTGAATTTCGTAGAGGCTGGGGAAATAAGGAGTCAGAAATATTTGAGGACCCTCTTTTTACACCCTTTTCTTTAATACTATGAAATTTGCTCACTTGTAGAGGTGTGTTACCACTTCCTGTTGTATGTATTTTATGAAAATGCCTCATGCCACAAGAAGAGGAAGTGACTGATTTTCCTCTAACAGCAAGGTTCATAGAAGCTCACCAGCTATTAAAGTCAGTAATTGGATCCCAAACTGAGCATGTCAACTTCATTCCTCAACCTTCCCTTCCCTCTCCCCACCTTTAACTACATTTGTTTGACTGTTTTCGTTTGATAAGGACTTGTCAAGTTGTGGTGATATTTGTGCTTTACAGGCACTATTTCACTCACAACACAATGTGACATTCTGTGCTGTGTAATGCATCCTATAATTTCATTTCACTTCCCGAATCTAAAATGGATGAAAGATTTAAGTATGAGAAATTGTCATATTACTCAGTCCAAATTGTCTGTGAAAATCGTAATTTCTATAGAATATATCATCTGCACCTAACAATCTGGTTTATACCAGCAGAGTGGATTTGCCAGGCTTGACATATTACTCTCAAGTGAGATGAATCTAATGCTACCTGACATGCAGCATGCTGGTCTCATGGGAATATGAAATTATCTGATCACACCGTAGAACTTGTAGACTTGTCAGTAACGAGAGATCCTGTTTTCCCCTTTCAGAGGGCTTGAAAACAGGCATCTCAGTCTAGTTATTCTGAACATGTGGCACATACTAAACATAACACTTAGTTTACAGCCTCTCTGATGAGGGTAATCTGTTTGAATGATAATAGGGCATATAGTTAGTAGTTTATAAATAATCTGACACATTGAAGTATGACTGAGGCATATCTGAGACTATTCACCTCTCTAAATGGTGATTAATGACGAATAACAAGGATGCAGCACGTTCTCACACAAACGAGTGTGACTTAACTGAAGTAGCATATAATGAAAAATGAAGCTTCTATAGCCACTAAAAATGCTGTAACTTTTAAGAAGTCACATAGGGCATATAAAATGAATTAATGGTACAAATTTTACCTAGTGTTAAATATCTGCTTAACTATTTAATATTTGAATTAATACAAGGATTAGTTAGGTTAAGAAAAAATTAGACTGTGAGCTTGGCAGATATTCTGCAAAGCCATTTCAGCAGCCTGAGCTTCCAGGATTCTTTTTAGAGGGGATTTTAATTTGGTTAGAGCAAATTTTATTACATTATCTGACGTTGAAGAGGGCAGGTTCTGTCTAAGTATTCTGTAGTGGTAATTTTGGTTATCCAGAGCTGGATACAAAAGAATCAAGACAAACATTTGCCAAACTTTTTCATGTTTGTGTGTGCATAGCTACTGCCAAAAGAGAATGTGCAAAAATTGCAAACACAGCTTGACCGAATTAACTATGGGTATCCAGGACTCCCAGCCCTGCATTGAAACTCATAGTTTAAAGTCTACCCAAAAAGTTAAAAATAGTATTAACAGAATTTCACTACTCAGAAGCATATTTTCATCTGAGCAGTCTCTTAAGGTTATGGTAGATTGAAAGGACAGTTGGTTCTTATTAACAATACATTTCAGTCTTGATCATTTCAAGACTTGATGTATGCAATTACAGTTCAGATCTGTAAATAAATTAAGAGACACTGTAATCAAGGATTTTTTTTTTTTTTCCAGGATACAAATGTACTATACTACATTAAAAAACAAAATCAAAAAAACTCTTCAATTTTAACTTATGTACTGTATCTATAGTTGTTTTTTTCCTGGAAAAATGGACTTTTGAATTACACTTTATTTAAAAAAAACATCTATACATTTCAAAAAGAACATTTTAAATGCTACTATTTTCTTGGAGAATCTTTTATAAAGCTGAAACTTACAAAAACTGGAGAAAACAGTTCAATTAAAGTGAGGGATATTTTTAAAATGTCATCTTGAAGCTGTTTTGTATCAGTATTTTCAGCACTGTTATTTGTAATACTAAGTGTAAATCTCACCCAGAGAAGGGTATTAGCCACATGTTAATGTACATTACAACAGTAACTGTAAGACAGAGGTCCTTTGACCCTCTTGTGTATATAGTAAATCATAAAGCAACAGCATGTGGACATTCTTTCAGTGAATTGATTCCTTTGTACTAAAAATCTCTAGTTTTTTAAGAGTTCCATGTATAAAATGATTTATACATTTCTCCAAGGCTGTACATATCCAAAGACATGACACCAGGGGGAAAAGGTACTTATTATTTTTACCATGGATGGACCTTTTTTCTTTTTTTGATATATGTTTCTGTACAACAAAGCATAACTGTAAAATTTGTACTGAAAATTGCTTCTTATTACTTCTGTACATTTTGGTGTGCTAGAGGGCGTTTTAAGGAAGAGGAAATCCCCAAAGAAAAGCTGTTTCCATTTGAAGCAATGTCCCTTTTTTTTGAAACAATCACTTGGCAAAAGAAACATTAGATCTGTACCCTAAGTATTTTTTGGTAATCTAATAGATCCACACCTGAAATGGTATAATATCTTTAGACTTCCTTACTTCCCTTACTAGAGTGTTTCTACAGGTTGTATTTATAAGACACAATGTTAGGGCCATCCCTGGTCATAAATTATTAAGAAGGAAGGATAGCACTAGTCCAGTACTGTTCTTATATTTGGCTTTCAGAGTAGTGGAAAGGTTTTTTTGGTATACACTGTGCATGCGAATGAAGTTCAAGCTGTGTGCTTGTGCAAACTGGAGCAAGAGGTCTTTCCTACACACCTCTTTTCTATTTAGGCTATTTAGCAGCATCTGAAAGCATCCTGAAACATAAATTTCAGCCATCTTTTAAAGGCAGGCCAATCCTCTATAGAGAAAATGAAACAGCCGGAATAGATTCTTTTTTTTTTTTTAATCCAGACCCTTACATTTAACTTTATTGCTTTTCATTCCAAAATACACACATCCACATAAATGAAGGGCTTTCCTTATATGTTTTTTTTTCTGAAAATTTTGAAAGAGTATATCCAGACTAAGATGTTGACATGAGGTTTGAACAAGCCTTTGAAACCTTACCCTAGGATATTCATGTTGGTCCTACAAGTTCATTGCAGCCACTGCCTAAAAAATGGGTTTTTTTCTTTTTCTTAGAAGCCAGCTTGAAAGTAGTGATTTTTGTCTGCACTAACTGTTTCATTTTACGCTGTTAAATGCATAGTATATGCTGCAAACTAATAAAAATAGACTATTTACAAATCATTACTGTAGTTTATATAACATAACTGTTGTGCCATGTCTCCACTGGTTTGCTTAGTACAACATTGACTTCAGTTAGATAATACTGAGTTAAGTCACTTGACAATTGGGATTGTGCTTTTCCCTCAACTAGTCTCAGTTTATGCATAGGAAACCCCTGAATTGGGATATCTTTCCTGGTTTACAGAATAGACAAGAAAAGATTTGACCTAGCAAAAATGCCAGTTCACAGTCTATAGCAAATGTGCCTTTTTTTTTCCCTTCACGTTCAAATGTAAAAAAATCCCTGCAAAACTCTTCATACATCTACACAGGTCATAAATGAAGTCCTGCAAAGTAACTGACCTCTAACAAAACTTTGAAATAAATACCTGAGAGAAAAATCCAGGAGAGTCTTCTTACTTATATTTGTAGTGGTTCAGAAGCTTAAGTTCTGTATCTGAATGCATTAATGGAATATGTTCTATGGCCTCTTTTCTTCCACTTCTTGCTAATGATTATTTTTTTCTGGAGGAGAATTTTCTGTTGGAAGGTTGTGCCAGATGAAGTAGGCAGTACAGAGTGAGAAAGTACATTGAAAGTAATGGTGGAGGTCTCCTCCCATCCTGGAGAAACACATAGGATCATTTTCAGGATGTATTTTAAAGTTCCCCAGATAGCAAGAAGTTTGCAGAGATTCCTCAGGAGAAGAGCACACTCAAATCATGCAGGCTATGACTGCCTTTAAACTTTAAAATTTACTCTAATTTGTCCTATATAAGGCACTTCTCAGATAATTTGGAAATTTCAGCATCTGCAGAACATACCTTCCTGATACGTTTTTTTAAAGAGAAAAATGGCATGTGCTGTTTTTAAACTAGTAAACTCTGTCTGTTTGGATCTTGCTTCCTCACTGATTGTCGGTCCAGCTTGAGAGTGTATCCACTGTGATACATATGATACTGACTCCTTATACTATAAAAGATAGTGGATATCTGCCCTTTCTGAGGGCCTTATGATTTGCAGTTTATTTTCAGTCTAGGGCAACTGTCTGGATTTAAGTATCTTCTTCTTCAAGTGTCTTCTGTTGATGCAAAGGTAATGGTAAAGGAACTTAGTGAAATATTTTAGAAATGCTGTGTGGTTAATGTTTTGTTTAAGTATACTTAAAATATCTCTCCATATCTAAAGAACAACAAACTTACTTGAAGGTCTCTGTATGATCCCTGGGAATGGAAAACCCATTCTGATTTGTCTTAACAATGAGAGGTTTGTGAGAATCTGATGGATGTAGCAAGTGTCCTATCTGTTGGTTTTCCAAATTAGTATGGAGGTTATGGAATGAAAATACTCCCATGGCAAGATTTTTCTAGTGTGCAAATAGTATCTCCTTGTATTGTGATTCTTGTTCTATCTCTGGATATCAGAAACAGTCGCTTTAGGCATGGACTTGTGCTGACTGTGTAGACAGGTTGCACCACAGTGTCATTTCTACTTTAAGAAGGCTCCACTGGATTTTTTTTTAATATCTGATCATGAAAATATTTAATATTTCCTCCCAGAACTGTTGTGCTGCTGCTAGAGTAGTCAGCAGTACATTCACAGAAAAAATTCCACCTCCTAACTGAAGGCCGCAGTTCTATTGGTTAGTCATGGTTACAGTCACTTCACATCTACCCCAAAAGACTCTCAAACTCACTTAAGCATTTGTATAAATAAATACATTGCTTGATTTGAGCCTGATTTTATCATATTGAAGAAGTCCTAGTAGGGTGGGGTTTAAATGCATATGGATATCAACAGCAGTAGAATTTTAATTTATTTTTCCATTATGTCAATGCACTTTATATGAGGGCTTCATATGAACTACAAACTAGCTTATATTCTTTTTCTTGCCTAAAATTGATTTCAATAGAGTTCCTAATTCTCTGCTTAACTTTAAGCATGTGAACAATCCCATCAAAGTAAAACAATCAAAACTTGATTCTTTGAAAATGTAACATATAATATTTTTTTCTATCATAAACAATTTCATTCATATTTATTGTTTGAAAGGCGTGATGTATAAAAAGCATTTTTACTTATATCTACATATAAATACTCATCGAAACCCCAGATAAGTAGAAAATATAAGAAATAGCCTTCCTATTCCAGCTATACCATCAGGATTTGTTTTTCAAACCATTAATTAAAAAACCCCCAAACTATCTATTTCTTTTCCATGGTTAAGAGTGTGAAAAAAATAAAACATTTTTGTACATACTCTACAGTTTGTGTGTAGGGATAATCAATATTACAAGGAGAATTTAAGCAATCAAAGTCCTTAATCAGTGATGCATCTCATGTTGTTTAAGCAAGAGAATCAACAGTATATAAAAATCTGTGTAAGTGGAGAGCAGATGTTTTGTAACTGGGGAAAATCTAATGAACAGGTAAAGGGTGACAGATTGATAGCTCTTTTTCTGTTCCAGGGGTGGTGGTGCGTAGCTGTTTTCTGTGAAATACACTGAAGTAATATTTATAAAATAAATCTCTTGAAATAATGAGAAATGAGAAAAAATGATCACCTAACACCACAAAATATGGATAAGGGTACTTTGATATTTTGATCAAAGAGCACCTGCATTAATTTACACATTTTTATTGCCAGAGTGTTATCTTTATCTGAAGAATAAGTGTAAGCAGAACAACACAATTGCATCATAACAGAGAAATAATTCAGACAAAAAAAAAAAGCTTATATCCCTAAAGCCTTGCACTTTGTGTGCACTTTGTGCACATTTCTAACTATCTGAAGTAGGTAAGTATAAATGTATTTCATGCAGCCATGGTAATGCCCTTACGCTAGGTATCAGCATACTCTAAACCATAAGGAAACATTGAAGAGAGTCATGACCCGGACCCTACATCAAGAGCTGCATTTAGTTAATAGGGTCATGGTTTTGGTTTACTTTTTGATGAAGAATCCCAATTCTTGTGAAAAAACTTTTATACAAATATCTCTACAGTTTGGCCCATGGCAAATTCAAACTGGTTTGGGGAGAATTAAAATTAGCAAGCCCTGAGTACTTCTGGAAATTGTACGTGTTCTTTAATACTGCCCATGGCCATTAGAGAACCTTGGGCATTTTTATTATTTTTTTTTTAACTGGAGTGTTCTGCTTTGTGTATTAAAATCAGACATTATTTCTGATAATTTTCTCATTGCGTATTGATTTATGAGTGTCTTGCTGTTCAGGGTGGTAATTTTTTGAGCTACTGACCACTATAAAAGTTGAAGGACTAACAAGGCATTGATTTTTGTATTGTATGCTGCTATACATCCATTTAATTTCAGTAACAGTACATTGCAAAGACAGTTGTTATATACTATTAAAAATGTTTTTAAATGTAATTGACAATACTGTACAGATTACTTGAATTAGAGGCTTCAAAAGAGTAACAAAGATAAGAAAAGGGGGAAAATATTCACCTGAAGATAAAGTATAAATAATGCACTGTTGAATAATATTGAAAAGAGTGCAGTTCTACATGAAGCAATCGAAAGCTTTTTCACTGAATGTACCCTAGTGCAGGATTTCACTTTGATGATTTGGATGGTAACTTAAATTAAAAAAAACAAAAACAAAAGAAATAAAAGTATTTTTTCTAAGAGATAGTGCACTTAAAAAGGCAACTTAAAAATCATCTTGGAGCAGAATTTACGATAGTGAAGATATTTGCCCTAAGGTACCTAGCTTCCAGTTGTGTTCTGAAAAGAAAGCTGTAAAATATATCTAAGATCTGATTGGACAAGTTCATTGGTCATTTTAGTAGTTTTACTCTACAAAGCCATAAGTGAGTTAAATTCTCATTTGACAGGTAAATATTATTTATATTTACAAAACTTCAGGACACAAACCTAACCTTTGATTTTAGTATCACAGTACCCCATACCCTCTGATTTTTTCTTTTTTATTCATTTTTTTTTAATTGTTTTGAGATTTTGTAACTTGTGTGCAATAAGAACCTGATTGTTTCACATTCTTTGTGCACTGACTGAAAAAAAACCAAGCCTGTGGATACAAACATCGTTGTCTCTAAAGAATATCAAGCAGCATTCTGTTGTTCTTTTTAATTAGATTACTGGGAATATGATTTCTGTGGGTTACTTTGATGAGTTTTGGCAGTTCATAAAAAAGTACTATGACATTCTATTGGTATTATTTAATGCACATTTGTTTGTTCCTATTTCTAGTTGGTATTATTTTTAATTTTATATTTGATGGAAAAGAAAATATTTTTTACTATGTATATGGAATTTTAATTTTAAACCTTGCTGTAGAGGTGCACATTCAGATATCGCCATATTTGAAGTGAACATAAAGGGCTCTTATAAGATTTTTTTTCCTTTCTGCCAAAAGAGAATTGGTTAATAAAAATCCTGGGTTTTTTTACAAGCCTGTGTTGTTTTTTTCTTTGAAATATCTTAAATTTCTTTGACTTTTCTTAATACTTTTGTTGGTGAAATACATGTTTCACTTTAACAAATACCAATATTTTTATGACAATGCTGTTAGCAATCTGTCACAATCAAAAAACACATAAAATTTTTCCCTAGGTTCTTTAAGCACTTGATGAGAATTGTAGATTAAAGCTGTTCAATACTGTGCTAATAATTAAGTACAAACAAGTCTTCAGAACTTCAAAAGTTCTGTATATACACTTCAAAAGTGTATATACAAAAATTCTACTGCGTTACAGGAAAAGAAAAATTACATTCTGCGTTGGTATTTTGCAAATTCCTTATTACACTATTTTCTGAGTATCAAGGTAATTTTGCATCCACATTTCTCTATTCGCTGCTCTACTTCCCACTTGTTCTTAGTATGAAAATGGTAATTTCTATAATTAAAATTAAACCTAATTGTTTTTCTTCTCTTCAGCTTCTTATTCTGCTATATTCTTTTGCTTGCATTATGTATATGATGTTCAAGTAAGGATGTTATAAAACACTCCACTTTGCTTCATGTTCCCTGTAGCATAACTGTCTTAGCCTTCAAAGGCCAAAATCATTAGTATTACTTTGATTCAAATATAGAAGAAATAAGCAAATTATCACATTTGTAAGGCTATAAAATGTTTTTCATCACTAACAATTCTATATTAACAAAATAAGTATGAAGACCAAAATATTTGCTGGTGCTGTCACAACTGATATTCTAGTGGCCAGTTTGTTCCTCCAGGCAAATAACTCCTATGGAGTCCAGCAGTTTTGTTTGTGGTTTGTTTTTTTTTCATCTCCAGCAGTATACCATTTTCAGTTCCAACTTTGAAAGCCTTGGCTTGGCCTCCAATTCTGCATTTAGAAATGGCTGTAGCTCATTTCACAGTACTTGTATGTCTACTACTACTGTTAAAAATAGATGTCCTACTCTAATTTGCTTCTTACTACTACTGTACACTGTCCAATACTATGTGCTATGGTGTACTATGTACACCACTGTTCCATTTCAGTGGTGTACATAGTAATTCTTTCTAAAATATTTGACTGCCTTGAAGGAATATGAAGTTTAACAGGCTATTTTAATATTTTTAATATATCTTTTAAAGAAAAATAAAACTGAAATACATTATTATTATGCCAATAAAGTAATTTCTTTTTTATGTATGACATTGTTATACCAGTCTATCTCCATACAGAACACTGATATATTTCTGTGAATTTAAATTACTGTATTATCAGTCTTCTACTCAGTGAAGCTAAAGGAATAACAAATTACATGCAAGTGCAAGAAAGAAGAAGTTTCTTTGAAATTTACACATTATACAAAGTGTTTGGGAGCTAAGGAAACTTCCCCCCATGACAACATTTCTGTGAAGCTTGGCTGCTTACAAAATGCTGGACAGCTTAGTCTTCATATGCTGACAGTCTATAAAGTGCCTGAGAAATTTTTCATGTTATATCTATTTCATTACTTCCCTGTAAATTGTTCTCATCTCTTATGAAACAATGGGACAGGAATTTATTCCCTATTATATAAATACCTCAAAAGCTACTGGTTAAACAGAGCAAAACTATATTCAGCAGATGACAAAATAATTCCTCGGTTGTTTGGTATATATTATTGTTTATAATATAATAACTCTAAAAATATTATGAATGTTGTTTCTATAGAAAACCAGGTATAAGAGAATGAGTTAAGTCCTAATTCATTGTTTCATATTGAAAAAAATACACATATAAAATTAAGTAATTGATCTCAAAGATACTTCAAGTGTTGGAAAAACACTAATAGTCAGCATAGTTCCTTGAGTTCGCCTCTTTTAATGACAAACATGAAATAATTTTATCTAAAAATTAAATTTAATGCAGAAAAATCCTACATATAGTGACTCAGTTCAAGTTAAATTATTTGTGAGCATAATTATATCTACGTGCACCGCTCTTTCAAGCAACCTGATGTTATGCAGAGCACTATATTAGAGGAATCGTCAGGCATCTACCTCTACACTGGTACATAACACATATGTGCACTCCTGTTAGCATCACCAGCTGAATCTGCTTTAAATTACTTCAGCCTTTCCCTCCCTTTCTCCCTTTTTCTCTCTTTCTCTCTTTTCTCTTGTACTTTTGTTTTGTTTGTATTTTCTTTTATACTTTGTTACAAATTTCTATCTGTAATGTAAGGAATTCTGAGGCCTTTAAGACACCGAGAACACTGAATTTCACTTGTGCCTGATCTGATTACCAGGTCATGAGATAAGTACCAGGCCTTAAAAAGAGGAGGTGGAAAAAGACAGTTGTTGTTATCATTGGTACTAGAAGTCTTGGTTAAGTAACAGTCAGAAGAAGTTAGAAAAAGTATATTTTCTGGGGAGAGAATACGAAGTGATAGGAACAGCATACTCTGAATTACATGTTATTTTGGGTTTTGAGTCTACAGTAGTTGATTGTACTTGATTCAAGGGGACAAATTCAGGACTTGGCTGTACAAAGGATGAAAATCTTGCAACTATTAAAGGAATGCTACAACAAACCAGCTGAAGGATGGCTTTGGTAAGTGATTATGATCCTATGCTTTAGCACTGTGAAATTTTTATTATTGGTTATGCTGTGGAGTCCATTAATTTTACACCCATTAAATATGCTTATTGAGCTGTTATTCATACTGGCCTATCATTACTTCCTTGTCACATTTCTCCTTCTATTAAATTGATTTTCATTTTGAAATGAGACCAATGCTTAATAAAGTCAATAGGATACTTCTGTTACTTAGCCTAAATTGGTGGAGAGAACTCAGACTACATAAGACTGTGTGAATTTGCATTCCTGATACTGTTGATAACTAGATGCATAATCCTGGGTTAGTTATTTCATCTGTGTTGCTGCTCTCAGTTTTGACCCATCTCTTTTTCGGACTATAATAACTTCAGGACAGAAATTCTTGATCTCTAAGAGCCAAGTGTGAAAAATGTCCAAATTTGTGGTCTACTTTAGCACCCGTGGGCATGTGCACACACACGCACATGCACATGCATAATATAATTTAAAATTTTATAGATGAACCTCGTGGGCCTGCTGTTACTATACCTTCTTGAAGCCTTTCTTCTTTCTTGCTGTAAGCATGCAATTCCTCATAGGTCCATTCATATCTAAATACAGTTTTTAAACAGATCAAACTAAGCAAGAAACAAAAGACTGCAGGTAGGATCTTGGAGAGGGAGGAAAAAAAGCTAAAACTAACACTTATGAGCAAACAGAAAAGCATTGTCTCCAACCAAGAAACCTAACTCTGTGGAATTCCCTGTGCCTTCCACTTTGCTCCATAAGAGTAAGAGGAACTAAGGCATTTCAGTATTTTAGCTGCACTAAGGTTTAAAAAAGTATTCACTGGAAAAGCATCAGGTAAGGTGCATATAAGTAAGTAACTTATAAGTTAGTTTCTATGGTAATACACCACTAAATAAGGCTGATAAAGAAGTGCATTCACAAAATGCAATGTTAGTTCAACCATGCAAACACTGTTTGTCTGATGCATAAAGGCATCAGAAAACTGCAATATATAGTGAGAGGAATGTCACTGTAAAATTAGGAGCTTGAATCTTGGCACCATAACACTGAATTGCATTGCCATGGCAATGCAATTTGTATGGACTGGGAGATGTCAGCATTAGGTATTGACCCACACCATTTCCCTAAAAACTTATGCTCTGTTACAGAAGTACTGAAAGCTAAATAAAAAACTTCTTTTGCTGTGAAAGACCTTTCAACTCATGACTGGTGGAAAAACTGATAGAATTGTCAAGGCAACAAATTATGCAAAGTAACTGGGAACATTCTGTAAGGGTTTTTACACATTGAAAATAATCCTACTAGGACTTTGGCAGCTCTGACTTCTCTACAAGGTTCCTGAGTTGAAAGGCAGACTCCAAGGATGAAATTCCTAACTGGTATCTGGTGTATCTTTTTGAAATAACCTGAAAAACCCTCCCTGGTTATGCCTTGAAAAAGAACTTCCCCTGGTAGTTCTCAAAAGACAGCACTGGCTCAGACACTTTGGTCTAAGGCTGAACTGTCTGCTCAGACATTTCTTGCCCTTCTCCTTCCTAGTAGTGATACAGATTTTTGTACAATGATTTAGTTTCCTTAAATCGCTGGTACCCTACCTTTATTTCTTGGCAGATATATAATATTAATCTTGATGCCTCAAGATCACGGTATTTTATTTTGGTGTCAGCTTTGTAAAATTACTTCACTGTTTCATTGCACCCCAGATTTCTTTCCCCATCCCACTCTTCACTTTGAACATCTGCCTTGTTTGCTTTTAATTCCATCTGAATAATATTTTTTTAATGTTAATCATTATGGAAATATTATTGGACTGCTGATTAGATGCCTGGAGAAGCCTGGCTTGCCAGTACTGCCTCTACACGTGTTTTGTTCAAATTCCTTTGGAAAATCTAGAAAGGCAGAGTTCTGATTGCTTTAAAAGAAGAGTAATATATGGTTCTGTCCATGCAGACTGAAGGGTGGGAGAGAATCATGCACACTGAGTGTATACAGGCATTACACTGTCACTGATTTTTCTACCAAGGCTTCCCTTCCCCCTCCCCGCTCGTTTGGGTTTTTTGTTTGTTTGAGTTTTTTTCGCTGAAGTATTCTCTGGGTATGTAGTAATGAAAAAAGATCTAATCTATCTTCAGTTGATAGATAATGCCAGCCTTTTCAGTTAGCAAAAATAGGGCACAACAGGCTATAAAGGTGAGAGGGGGTGAACAAGTTGGAAGCATTTCAGTAACTGGGAAATATGTATAGTCTGTTCTTCTTCGAGTACTGTTAGGAATTTTGGATTTATTGTATCCTCACTGGCCATGAGTGTCAGAAGTCTTGTATGATGCCTTGTGATAGTAAAGATGTAGAAGATTAGTGTTTGTTGCATGGAGGCTATGATTTAAGGACTTAAAGCTCAAAAACTAAACAAAAACATTAGTACCCCTGAAATGTGTAACTATTCTTGAAAATTATTTTTTTAAAGCTTTCTGTTCTCATTTCAGAACGAAATTCATTGTGGTATATGAAATCCCTATGAAACATGACTTTTTCAATTATTTCTGGTTTAACATGTTAAAGACCTCACAATCAGGAACGTATTCTTCCAACTTCCGATATCTGAGTTTTCTAGAATATAATTGATTCCCTTTTGGGTGCTCATGCTAACATGTTGAAGCTTGATATAGAAAGGCTTACACACTTACCACAGAAGTCAAACTTGCATTTTTTCCACTCTAACTGAAGTAGAAACTTATAGCATACTTACATCTGACTTTGCTTCAAATCTTAGCTGAAGCAGTGAATGTGTTGTTTTGTAATATAAATTAAAATACTACATGAATGAATCTTAACATAAAACCATAGCGAAATTTTCTGGTTTTTTTTTTTTTAAAAAGACCAATTCCAACAACAAAATCAAATTTTTGCTCTACTGTCAAGCTTGGAGTTGTTATATTTTAGCAGCTTTGTCTGGGAGCTTGTGCATTCTAGAAGCTTTCACAGTACTGGAATTTTGAAAATGGGAAGGAATGGGTACAGTTAGGAAAGAAAGGACTGACTATAATATTAGTGCTTCTTGCTTTTATGTGAGAAGTCAGATTCAAGAGGAAGTTGAAATGGTGGGGTACTTAAAAGAAGAAAAATTATAGTAATACGAGCTTGGTTTTTTGGATAGTATTTCTTCCTTTCTTCATACCTCCTCTGACAATTTTTCTTTTGCAGTAAAATATTTTGAGACGCTAAAGTAGACTGAAGTACCAAAATGTATTTTGTCTGAAAGTTCTCACTCCTATTCTGAAAACACCTAGAACCCATGTTCAGCAGACTACAACAAATCAGAAGGATAAATACCTGGCCACAAAAAAAATGAGCTTTTGGAACAAGATACTGTTAAGGATTTTCCCCATCAATATCAGAACATGGAAATCGGAGACCTCCCTTAATAGACATTCTAAAATAGTTTTAAGTTTTTTCTCAGGCTAGGTGAATATGTAGAAATAATCCTTTCCTGCAATACCGAACAGTGCAAATAAACTTTTAGCAAAACAGTTTGAGTGGGAGTCTGTTACCTAGGCAGATATGTAGTGTCATTTCAGACAGCCTAAGTGCGAAGCATCTGGCTGGTACTAACGGCTCTGCCCCTGGGTATATACAAGATAAAAAGATGAAAAAACAAAAATCAACACTCATGCAATACCTAGAAGCTGGGCATGGTATACTAGGGCATCTAAGCTAACAGTGGATATCTTTCTTTGAGCAACTGAGAATTATACTCTATTTCAAAAGTGATTATAAATTAGAGATTAATTTATAAGTGACAAATTAATTTCCTTATCCTACCCCTTTGAACATAATTAACATGTTAATTCTATTAGAATGTGGAAATTTGAGGCTGATATTTATAGGCATTTGTGTACATTCAGTAAAGGAAAATCCCAGACCCAGCAACCTGCTGAGTTGTTTGGGGTTTTTTTCTTTGGAAATGCTTGAGGGTATTTTCTGGTGACTGCTATTTATGTTCTGGTTTGAGGCACAGAGGAAACTCTGGAAGGAGAAAGGGCTGTTAAGCTGACACTCATACCCACAGGTCACTTCTTTGGCATCCTTCTTTGTGAAATTGCCTTCCTGGAACAGTTAAAAAATTTTTAGCATAAATCTACTACCAGCATGGTCTCTTACTGATAAACTGGAAAGAAAATTAATTGGAAGGCCTGGCCATCTACAGTCAAATAATTGGGGAAGCATTTTTCCTGTCAGGGACCTTTTCTGTGAAGGATACTTCAAAAGAACTTCCTCTGTGGTCTGTGTATGTGTGACAGACATTAAAGACTTCAGAACATGCAGATGTTTGCAGTACAGGTCAGAAGTGTCTAGAAAGCTAGTGACTTCAGGACACAAATGTCTGAGAGAAAATGTCCCCTAAACAATAACTATCCTTTTCTCCTCTGAATCATGTATTCCCACATTTAGGTGTCACAATATAAATAAACAGAGTTGGTAAAGTTGAAAGGAATCTGTTGGCTGTGGCAGTTCTATGGGAGCTGCAGCAAGCACTTAGCTTGTCAAAGTTACCATGGTGGCAATGGCACACAATGGTCTGGTTTGATCCCCAGCTCTTATATGCTATTTTTTCCTGACAACAGCTAACTTATTTTTGTTGACTTGTTAATGGATTAATCTATTCCAAACATCAGGATTATAATCTACAGGAAAATACACCTGTCATTATAGCAGCTAGCTGCCATATGGTTCAGATAATTCAGTGATAAATAGAAAACCAAAAAATCTGAAGAATTTTTGTTTTCCTCTCTCCTCAGCAGCTGGCATCTTCTGGATGGCTTGTGCTAAAATGACTTTCCTGTGCTGACTTGGAGACAGAGAACTTCATACAATCAGTAAATGACTTTTGCTTTGGGGGGGGTTACATATCTTAGTACTTAGCAGAGAAATGTTTCCCTCTGTGTTAACTGCTTCCAATATTTCACAGAATCACAGAATCCTAGGGGTTGGAAGGGACCTC
>VZRW01002988.1:126503-136667 GCA_013398125.1 Aegotheles bennettii
GGTCTATAGTTACCCGGGTCCTCCTTCTTGCCCTTCTTGTAGACTGGAGTGACATTTGCTATCCTCCAGTCCTCAGGCACCTCTCCTGTTTCCCATGACTTACCAAAGATGATGGAGAGTGGCCTAACAATGACCTCTGCCAGCTCCCTCAGTACCCTTGGGTGCATTCCATCCTGACCCATCGATTTATGGATGTCCAGATTGCTCAACTGATCCCTAACCCAATCCTCATCTACCAAGGCAAACTCCTCCTTTATCCTGACTTCTTCTGGGGCTATAGGGATCAGGGGCTCCTGGGGAAAGCCTGCAGGAGTAAAGACAGAGGCAAAGAAGGCATTCAGCACCTCTGCCTTCTTTCTATCCTCTGTCTCTAGGGCTCCCACCTCATTCATCAGTGGGCCTATATTGCCTGTAGTGTTAGTTTTATTTGCTATGTATAAATTTCAATGTTTTGAAATAGCATTTCAATGCTATTTCAATGTTTTGCTTCTTTGTATTCTGCAATTATCATCCTAAACTTAAAAGTAGCTTGTACTCCTCATACAAAATCCTTTGAGGGACTGTTTCTAATGCCTGTTCTCTAGAAATTACTCTGCTGAAGACATGTATCTCATCATATATCATCATGTATCTCACTTCTGCTGCCTCTGAGATAACCCTGCTACGGCTGCACTGGTTGCAGCTGGATTGTTTTCTACAGCAGCTAGCTTATAAAATCAGTGAAGACCTTGGAGGGAGGTGAATGATAGGCACGAGACCTGAGAGTTGCCTTTCTGCCATGGATGTCTTCTCTCTTCCCCATTTCATGCTGGGACATCCCTTCTCTCTCTTGCCTTTCCCATTCTCCAAGCTTAAATTCCTTCACCCCTTGCAAGGGTAGGCCTGGAAAACTGGGAACAGAGGTGCTCTTCAGTGCTTCTGTCAAATGGTCTGTATTTGTAGGGCTGAGCTAAGTCTTCTGTAGTATATCCTTTCCCAGCTCAAACATAGATTTGTAGCCTTGAGAATTTTTTTTAGATCTCAGGTGCTGTAAATTCTGTACCAAGTACCAGAAAGAACATTGACATTTGTGTCACTCATGGTAACAGATGCAAACCAAATCATACTGTCTTTATCTATACTTTAGCTCTAAAAGGTTTGTGGGTCATAATCAGCCAGCTAGACGTAATGCTAGACTTAATGCTAGACTGCTCTAATGAGATGTGTTCTTTCTTTCTTAAGAAATAAAAAATGCAGGGTTTTAGAGCATACTACTTCAGGACAAACCTATAATTTACTTAGCTCATATTTCAACCATGCATTGATGTGGTTCTAAAGCCTTTCAAGAAATTGTCTCCAAAGAAAGTGGAGGACTGTGCTGTAAACTAGACATAAAACCAATCCAGGTTTAAAAAATGCCCTCCCCTCTTTAAGAGTCTTTTTTAATAGGTGTCATTTCAGTCTAGTTTAATCAATGCAGTAGGAGCATTACTGAATAAATAAGTAGTAAACCCACAGGAACATATAGGGAGCATATGCCCTGACCCATATGGAATGTGTACTCTGACCTTGGTACTATGGTATCAGATAATTTCAAATTCTGCTTTCTGAAATAGCTGCAACTTGTTCCACAGCAGCACAGGCATGTGGCCACTGGGTCACATCATAGTATTCGGACTTGTCATATAGGTATTTAATATATCCAAGTGGTTTAACTTTCTGTCTTCTGACATAACAAAAGATCATTGCCGACCTTGTACAGTTCCCAAACCCCACTTTCACATGTAGCATAACCCAACAGATAGCAAGCCTTTAGCCCATTGTCTCAGTTTAGCAATACAAAGCAGAGACAGAGTTTGCCTTCCCTTCCCCCCTAAGGAAAGGAGAAAGAATAAAGGCCAGAACAAGCTGGTTGAATTTTTTTTTAAAGAAAACTATACACCTATACAAACTTAATAAACACAGGAAAAGGAAATAACAAACAAGGGGAAAAAGGGAATGAATAAATACAAAATATATACAAAACGATGTTTTGGGTTATGGAATACAAACATCAGCTCCTTCCTGAGACGGATTCTCAGATGGGACAAAAAGTTTCAAACTATAACACCCATTAAAGAGTAAACTCACTTTATGCTGTGTCACTGAAATGGTGATATGTTTCCCAGTGTAAAACCTTCCGGTGGTAAATATATTCTGTGTGGGCTTTACATGTGTATAATTAAAATATAGCACATAGGAAAACAAGACCTACAGTTGCTTCCTATTTGGAAGGCATATTATAAAGAATGTGGTTCCTTATTTTACTTTCTGTGGTCATTATAGCCAACTGAGAAAGTGAATTACTTAAGGTATTTATAAAGCAGCAAAATATTCATAGAAATTGCTTAAGCTACTTTAAATATTTATAGAAATAATGACGATTTCCATCTGTCACCCTAAAAATGGTACTGATGGTTGCTCAAGATCTGTAATACCTGAAGCTGTCTGGCACTCCAAGAGAAAGGTGGGGAGAGAAGCCATTTGTTTCTCTCCTATATAGATTAAGAAGATTGTGCATATGTAACAGAACCTGAAAATTATGTCCATGATGCCTTAGGAAAGCAAGATTTTTCAATAATAAAAAACAAAACAAAGAAAGCAAGCCCCACCTTAAACTCTACAAGAATAAGCCTTTCTAACACACCTCTTGTACTCTGATAACTTTGAGTCAAAATAATACATTTTCAAGACAACCTTGATGAGCCTATTGATGCTTAGTCTTCTGGGGAAGGGGTGTGGTATGCGTAGAGAAGTGACTGCAAGAGTATTATTTTAATTTCTTGTCTGAAACGTTACCTGATGGTGTAAAGCTGCTCTCACAATTGCTTGATCGTCACCACTTCTTGTGGCATATTTTGATTCAACATCCACATTATGAGTGGTACTGGGTGGTGTGGAACAGACTGGCACTCTCTAAACAGTTTCTTATATATCAGAGAACCAGAGGACTTCAGCAATCCATAGCTGAGGTGCCCTGAGGGTTCCCATTACAGCCATTCTTTCAGTGGCTCTGTTACTGTACTGTAAATGCAAACCAAAGAACTGGCAGCTACATCTGTGCCTGGATCTAGTCTAGCTATGTAATTGTGCTGCTTTTCAGTAATGTGGTATGGGGATGAGCAAGTAACAGGGTCAAAGTACTACTATTATTAATAAAAATGCAAGCTTTTGGAAGCAACTTTTCCCATTTATAAAATTTGCCGTGGGGGGTGGAGAATAAAAAACCTGTCTAACATACAACAGTGCTCCTTTTATAGTACATTACAGTGAGCTTTTTGATATGTCGTAACCTAATGAAACTGCTGATACTGAAGCCTAAGAATTAAGTTTTTGCTTAAAAACATGCCCATCCTCTGCTAAACTAAGGGAAAAAAAAAAAGCTTAACTTTGGTACTTGTGTTTATTCATAAATTATCTACATACTAAGCAAAAGAAACACTCAAAATATAACACTTTCAGTCTTGGTGACTTTGCTCAGGTTCAATGAATAAGAATGAAGAATAAAATAATAGGATTGTCAAGCTAAACATGGTTGTGAGATGTGAGCCTTTACAAGTTCAAGGTGAACTTGACTTGAAGCTTAACCAGTTTCTTCTTTGAGAGAAACATGGTGGAAAAAAACAACATACTAATTCCCTTTAAAACAGCTTATATCCAAGTGAAATTGTCAAATAACTTTCATCAAATGTTTTAATGCATTGGCAAAAGCAAAGCTTTTTATCTCCTTATCCTGTACTGTTTTGAAGATAGCTAATTTCTTCTAAGCAACACTTGACCCTCATAGTATCTATGCTTAAGGGAAAGAGGGGTAAAGAGGAACCCAAAAATCTCGATGTCCTGCAACAACCAGCTTGGTATTTGTAAGTGTGGTTTGCTGGAGGAAGTTCCAACTCTAAAACAAGCAAAGGGAAAACTCGAGCAATACTCTGCCTCCTTGATTTTCTTAGGAAGACTTTTCCTTTTTTTTCTGGTCTTGTTAGCTGTTAATTGTTTGAATAGAAGATTAAGTGAGTCACAATTACCTCTTTGGCTGTACCTCTCACCATTCACCAAAAATAGACTATGGAAGTCACTGGTTTTTGAAGCAGAAATAAAGTGACAAGTTTTCTTTACTCCAACATTACAAAGGTTGGCTGTAGTATGGCTTGGCAGAAACAGAATAACAAATATCTCTATATGGAAAGAGTAACTCACTTAAGCCTAGCTGCTGTGCATTATGTAAAATTATTAATTTCTTGTCTAAATTTGGTTAGTAAATTATTACTGGTTGCACACATTACCATAGCAGCTATTGTCACAATTTAACCTTGTACTTCATTAAGCTTATAAAAAATAATTCTAGCTAACAGCTAAACAATAACACAAACATCAGTTATTGTTCATGACCCAATTTGAGGGCAAGTGGGGTATCGCTATAACCTGGAAAGTAATCTTGAGTTGAGCCTTAAATGTGTTCTACCAAATAAACTTTTTAAGGTTGATTTGTATTCTCATAAACAACACAGCAATAAGGGTAATCCCCATTCTGCTTTACGTAGAATGCTTAAGTGTGAGCATATCTTAAGTAATTAGTTTTATACAATTAAATGTCAACACTCATGTATTCTGGTGAAGCCTATTGGATGCTAATTTGAATTTTGAAAAATAGAGGGTTGGAATCAGCCTGAAAACGTTTTCTGAGGTTACCCAGTGTCTATAGCATAAACCAGGGTGATTTGAAACTATACCTCTTAAATCCAAGTTTGCAATCATCTGCACCCCCAATTTAACATGACATCTGTGTCTCTGGTCACTGTTTCTGTCACAACAGTCACTATGCTAAAAACAGGTTTTGGAGAAAGAAAAACGTCATACTGATACAGTCTGATGTCCTGTAGGCAACAGAATTGAGTGACTATATAGAAATCCTTTTCTCAGGGAGGAAAGGCCTTGAAAGTATATTCAGTGACAGAAACTGTACTGGGGGTCAACAAATAATATTGATGACAGCAATTACATAAGTGATGATAAGAAGGCAATTGAAAAGTACTGGCTTTTCCCAAACGAATATAACAAAGTATTGCAACATCAGTGTAACTGTAAAATGCAATCAACGTCTACTGGCAGAGTTTGGCTTGTAACTTCCAAGTGTTAGTCTGAAGCAATTCTTGATCCTGCTTTGTCAGTTTACATCTTTGAAGAACTTTTTGAAGTATGTCCCTAATGGGAATAATGTTGATTGCCTAGAAATAAAAGCAGGTTGCTCTATTGGGAGGGGAAAAAATATTAGTTGTATTTGCGCTTGTCTCTTTTTCTTTGCTGTTTGGAATTATAAGAACATTGCTTGATTTGGTTGACAGTCACCTTTTGAAGGTTATTGCTTCACAGCCAGTAGAAAGTCCTAACAGGAAAGAGAAATTTATGCTCTCTTCCTAATTTGCAAGGCCATCTACTGAATTTCTAGCTTGAGAGAAGAAAATTGAGAAAAGTGGATGGGCACAAGGGCAAAGTACTTGGCATCAAAATGCCAGGCAGGGCTTCCAAAACCAACAATGGATACTCTAAGATCCATTAAGATCCATGACAAATATATTTTGGCAAGACAAATTATACTTGAAGGTTAACCCTTTGCTAGCCCATTGGTAGTGTTGACAAGTTGCTTTCTCCTTGTGTCAGGAACATATTATGTTTTTCATTTCACCTTGCTAGGTAGCAATAAATCCCATAAAAATGCTCCTCCTGCTTTGTCCAGTACATATATGTGATTATAGTGACAGCATGTCAGCCTGCACTGCAGGGCAAGGAGTAACGCATATTTTCTCGAGACTATTACTATCAAAAAATTGTAACCTATTCTCTGTGACTTTATAGCATAAGACCGTGTTATCTTTCAGATTGACTGTTTTGAGCTAGGATGGCATGTGTTCTAGGTTACTAACCATTCTCAGTGTCATGCTCCATGCAAGGGCCGTCTGGAAGGATTATTCCCCCCTCAAGCACGTGACCAATGACAATAGCATATCCTGAGTCAGGTAAAAAAAGCTACGTTATGCAGGAAAAAGATGAGTCTTTAAAGTGTCAAATGCATCATAAGTGGTGTTTCATAATTTGGATACTGAGAGCTTTGTAAGCAATGATAAAAGCTCAATACAGGCTAATCTCTCAAATATTTGGAGAGATGTATTTTTTCAAACTTGATGTTATAGATGAACTATTTGATCTTGAACCAGTTCATAGCAAGTTTTTGTAATTGTCACGGTCCCTGTAACGTCTGAAACTTGAATGTGCCAGTACCAGCATTGCCAGTACTTGATTCAGTTCCTTGTGGGTTTAGAGTATTCCAGGTTATAGGTGAGGCTTGTGACTGGATTCTTGTAAAATTATTTTTGTTGTGAGTAATAAGTCAAATCCAGTTCTACTCGGGTTAATGGGCACTTGTTTCTGATTTGAATGACCAAAACTATGAAAGCTAACTTTAATACTATCAACTCCATATCAACTATGGATAGAAGTGCATAAAGTACTAAAGTAAGATCTAAGTTACTACCTTCTGGTGTCTGGCGAGTCAGATGAACTACAATTCCTGTACTTCTGTCTTAAAATTAGACTTTTATTTTATTATTTTTTTTGCTTTTCTGTCCAGAACAAAACTGCAAATGTATAAAAACTCATTAAAAGTTCAGTACAAATGAAGAGTGACTAGAAAACCAACCCTCTACATAAAAAAAAAACTTGAACAGGTTTAGAGGAAGCCTTCCAGTAAACTATTAATCTTTACATACAAGTTTATTACTTGCCTGCCCCTCCCCCCCGACCTCCTCCCCATTCAAATCTCCAACCCACACAACAAATAAAAGAAAGAGAATACAAGGATAAAGATCTTACAGTAGACAAATATACGAGAACCAGATAACAGTACACACATGTATTAACTCCCCTCAATTAAACCATTGATATAAAAACATTTAACACTTTTATGAAGCATTTTTTCCTTGGTGGTGTTTTGAATACTAACGTACCGCAAGAACAGTTTTAGGTTTATAGTAGAAAAACAAATTGTTTATCTACTGCAATGGAAAAAACCTGAGAGACTTCTGGGGGCAGAGGGAATTGGAATGCTCTGTGAAGTTTTATTTTCTCCCTTTCCTTCCCCTATCAAAGTCCAAAGGCATGCAGAATTGTTTCTGCTTTGAGGCCTGGGGCTTTGAGCAACCTGGAGGGTTGGAATTAGATGGTTTTTAAGGTCCCTTCCAACCCAAACCATTCTATGATTCTATGCTACTTGTGTTCATTTATGTTACAAAAAGACAGCTGATCTACTTGTTCTGGGACACTGTCAGTGTGATTTGGATTTTTTGTTCACTGTTAAGTGAACCTATAGAAAATGGTAAAAGTTGAACTCTGAAAGTTCTTTTTAATAACTGGAACAGATTTTTCTCAGTTCTTGTGCCAGGAATACATGTGGCTTTTGTCAGTATTTTTGTGTGTTAATGTTAGCTTTTTTCATGTACACATTTGCACTCAAATACCTGCAAAATTATTCAGACCAAAACACTCCAAAATGTCTAAGTCTGCAGAGTTTTCCTTGTATTTAAACAAACCCACACCTGTTATTAAATATATGCATTTCATTTCTGACCTAGTTTTGTCTTGTTTTTCTTTGCTGTAAGTAACAGAGGCAGAAAAAACTAGCATGTTTTCAAAAAAGCTATCAAAGATCAGAGATTTATTTTTGTCAGTAAGACAACTAAGGAAAAGATATATTGCCATGATAGAGGGCTCAGGGGTTTTTTTTGACAGCACTTTGAACTATGAAAATAGTTGTAAGATGCATGCCTATTTGATAGGAATTCAGTTAGCAAATTACTAGCTTTTCTTGGACTGAAAAAGTCATCTGATAACCATTTTGAGTTTAATACAGGACACTAGCAATGATGTGAGTTGTAAGTGGTATGGACTTTACCCATTAACAAGTGTACCACAGACAAAGTGCTCTGATAATAAGGGTCTCTCTGCAGGGCTGGTTGTACTGGCTGTTTTTAGGGTTTGGGTTTTTTTTCCCGAACTTGGCTCTACTGAGTACAACTGCTTGATTCCAATACATGTCCCAATTCATTAGACGAGGTCTATTGTTTCTCATTCTGTATCTGGCTACCTACTACTTCAGGAAGGTAGGTACATCCTTCCTTTACCTTTTGTGTGGATGATAGTTTTGTAAACCAAGAAGAAAAGTGAACAAGAAAGCCAGCTTGTAAATACTGAGTTAAACCTGAATCAGAATGAAAGAAAAGTTTACTCTTCAGTTCACTTTTACTTTCCCAGACTGTTCTAGGAATTAGCTTTTTCTTATGACTGATTACTTTTAAGCAATCTAGGAGGATAAATTCAACTTGTATTTTAGATCTTTGTCATTTCCATCTATTGGCTCCCAGATGATGTAAAGAACACCCTTATTGCTAAATCAGCAGAACTTGCTTACAGATTTCCCAGCAGGCTCATATATGCAGAGGTTAGGACTGATTTGCAGAAACACAGCTGAAAGCTGAGCACCTGCTTGTTTATACATGACCAGTTGTTTTATTCCACTGGGAGCATGGCATTAGTTTTCCCGATGATAGCTATGGTTCCCAGAGGACAGGTACTCATACCTCTTCTATTTGCTAAGAAAAAAGGCTGGTTTTTACAGTTAATAAAGTCATTCTTCCTTTGGGACAAATTTTTATCTTGCTTTGACTTTCAACAAGAAACAACAAGGACTTAAACTGGACTCAGCCAATATGTCCCTTTCACAATTTAAGGCAAATTTTAGCTGAATTCTGTCAGTAATCGCTTTGAACTTTAATCCCTTGCTTCACTGATGGAGTTCAATGTGAGTCCTACAAATACCTGTCACCTGTCTTGCTCTACAGGGCAGCCTAGCAATCCTGGACCTTAATGCTTCCTGGTGGGAGTGCACTGAAATGACGTTCTTATTGCAAAGTGTTGAGTTTGGGAAAAAGAAGACCAAACATGACAAGAGTTAACAACTCACCTGACCGTCAGTATTGGTTTCTTTTCCATAATAAGTAAGACTAGTAAAGCATTTGAAGGTAAGAGCACTTCGGAAGAGAAAATTATCTCCATTGAGGATCCATAAACAACTACAATGTATTTCAGATTCTTTATACAAGGAATTCCTGACATTGAAAAAACGATCCATACCTCATATGGGTTAGCACCAGTTATGTTGATGTACAATGTGCAATAGTGTTAATTTTTAAATTTATTTGATCAGAATTTTTTCTACTTGTGACTCAACATGCACAGCCTGTATCAGGATATTATGGAAACATTTTCTAGGAATGAAGCACATGAGCCTGTTTTTTTCAAAGAGGGTTGATTAAAACCTATAAATAGATACAAATTGGCATTAGGCTGATTAGTGGAAAAGAGGTTCCTCTTGACCATCAAACCATGTTTAGAGTCCCTAAACCAGGGAATGCTGTCACAGGGGTTGGTAAACACTCAAAATATGAATTTGGTGGATCTCTTATAGTTTCCTACGGATCAGCTTCTGGCTATTTCCAGAGATGATGTAATTTAGATCTAATATTCACAGAATCACAGAATCACAGAATCCTAGGGGTTGGAAGGGACCTCGAAAGAACATCTAGTCCATCTGTTGGCTGTGGCAGTTCTATGGGAGCTGCAGCAAGCACTTAGCTTGTCAAAGTTACCATGGTGGCAATGGCACACAATGGTCTGGTTTGATCCCCAGCTCTTATATGCTATTTTTTCCTGACAACAGCTAACTTATTTTTGTTGACTTGTTAATGGATTAATCTATTCCAAACATCAGGATTATAATCTACAGGAAAATACACCTGTCATTATAGCAGCTAGCTGCCATATGGTTCAGATAATTCAGTGATAAATAGAAAACCAAAAAATCTGAAGAATTTTTGTTTTCCTCTCTCCTCAGCAGCTGGCATCTTCTGGATGGCTTGTGCTAAAATGACTTTCCTGTGCTGACTTGGAGACGGAGAAGTTCATACAATCAGTAAATGACTTTCGCTTTGGGGGGGGTTACATATCTTAGTACTTAGCAGAGAAATGTTTCCCTCTGTGTTAACTGCTTCCAATATTTCACAGAATCACAGAATCCTAGGGGTTGGAAGGGACCTC
>VZRW01002988.1:137198-291160 GCA_013398125.1 Aegotheles bennettii
TGATGAAGATATTGAACAACACCGGTCCCAGTACCGACCCCTGAGGCACTCCACTAGTCACAGACCTCCAACTAGATTCTGTCCCATTGACTACAACTCTCTGACTTCTTCCCTTTAACCAGTTCTTGATCCACCTCACTACCTGATCACCAAACCCATACTTTATCAGCTTATCTACGAGGATGCTGTGGGAGACAGTGTCAAATGCTTTACTGAAATCGAGATAAACCACATCCACCGCTCTACCATCATCTATCCACCTAGTTATTTCCTCATAGAAGGCTATAAGGTTGGTCAAACATGACTTACCCTTGGTAAAGCCATGTTGACTACTCTTAATGACCCCCTCATCCTTGATATGCCTAGAGATAGTGCCAAGAACAAGTTGTTCCATCACCTTTCCAGGGATGGAGGTATATTTCTACATATAATCCTAGATTTCAACCTGTTGTTCTTTTTTCCTCTTCCCTCCCATCCCTTCAGACACCCCTCAATACACACCTTGAACAGAGTTGGCATTTGAGTAGATGTTCAGTCTTTATGCCCCATGATGGGATCAGAAAGTCTAACAAAGACTACTGCTGCATGTTTTGCCCTTCTTGCCCCAAAATTTTTAATTTCACACTAGGCACCTATTTGTGCAATTATTAAATTTTGTTTACAAACTCCAGCATGTCTAGAGTGCATGAGTTAGGCATGTTTTGGAAGCCTCAGAGTAGGGTCAGCCAGGTCTTCTGAAGTGTAAATAGCAGGAAACAGATTTGGAGATGATCCAGAGTCTGTTGTGTTAGTGACTAGACTAAGTATTTCTGATTAGCACCCTGTTGGTGAGGAATTCATAAACACATAGAACTAGTTTGATGCTAATAAATTTGCTAAACCAGCAGCAGACTGAAGGTGATAGTACAAGGCTTGTGTTTGGAAAGAATTTACACACTTTGCTATAGAAATAGAACACTCAACCTTCTAACCTCTGACCAAAATGAGGAACATAAGCATCTCACTGACAGTACCCAGGACTATTCAGTCTTCCTTTCTTCCAGCAATTTTTCTAAACCTGTCTTTGCTGTTAGATTTAGATAATATAACTTCATAAGGACTTAGTCTATATATTGGGTTACAAAAGTTGCAGAACACAATGGGAGGAGAAACAGATGGCAAAAAGAAATTGTGAAAAAGTAGATAAATTGGGAACATGAGTGCATTCTGATGTGAAACAAAAATATAAAATTCTTGAAATTGAATTTATTTTTTTTTACCAGACTTTATCTTCTAATTTCAGGTAACAGTTGTAGTAGTTCAGGCAAAACAGGAAAACAAATATTGAAGGTGAAAAGATGCATTCTGATGTCTTCTCTGCACCTGTATTTAGTGAAAAATAAAATAATTGCAGAAGTGGTACAATGAGATGTCAATATCCTTCCTGCCACACAAATGCAATTTAGAAGATACACAACAACTGGTATGGATTGCAAATAAATCTGAACATGTATTTTAGGATTATAGTCTCCAATACTATTAATCTATCCAGGTTACAATAACAAGGAGAGAGTAGGAGAACCACAGATATAATAGATACAAAATAACTTCATTATTTAAGTCAAACATATCAGGAGTATAAATGCACTCCTATGACACACAGTCTAATGGATCCTCATGTCTCATGTTCAGGAGGGAAATTTGTCTGTTTTAGAGTAATTCAACTCTAACATAAGTTTAACGCCTCTTGGCAACCAAATTGTGTATACATTATAGACATTATTAGTATTTGAGGGTTTTTACAGGTACAAGACACTCACTGCAAGCCTTCAATAGTTAAATAATACTTTTAGAAAGGACTAAATTCTTGGAAAACTTCTTAAAAAATAAATTGGAAGTATAGGTATCAAGTACTAAACATTGATTTATATTTTTTTAAATTTTTTTTCTTCCATTGACAAAAGCAAGCTGCTAATGTGGACATAGGAATCTTAAGTTAAGATGTGAGGGATCTTCCTCATGTAATGATATAGATGTAAATGGAAAATTTCAATACATAGCTGGGTACCTTTTTCTGTGCTAATCTAAGCACAATTTATGAAACCTCAGTTGTGTTCTTTCCATGGACATAGAAAGTAATGTGTTTTAATTTCAAGGGAATTTTAATATAAGAAACCAGTCCAAGAAATGCCTGAACGTAAGAGTATTTTCAGTAGGATGCTTATAATGAGCACATAGTTGCGGAAAAAACTTAAGGTCACCTTTTTGGCAGAAAAAAGCCCCCACAAAAACCAGCCACCCAACTTCCAACATGCAAATTGAACATAAAACTAGCCATCTGGGAAATCAGAAGTACTCCAGCAGTGTGATGGCACCACAAAGGGATTTGGAGAACAAACTTTCTGATTAACTCCCATGCCTCCAGGGCTTATTTTATTTTTTTTGTCTCTGGTGAGATCAAAACCTCAGAGCCAGACCCTGGAAAAGGCTGTCTCCTGACTTCACTGAAGGCTCTACACTTCACACAGTGCTTTGGAACTAATCATATTTAATGCACTCTTTCAGAAGAGTAGTGTTTCAGGGACATCCAGGAGATATTCTGCAGGCATAGGTCAACCCCTAAGCAAGACAATATTAATTGAAATACAGCTTTTAAAAGTTGGGATTTTTTTAATGAATTGAGGCAGATGACGACACATTGTTTTTAATGAACTGTTAAGCATAAACTGCTTTTCAACACCAGAAACTACATTTCGCTTATATAAGATCAGAAGCATGTCAAGTTCAGTAGCCTAGGGGAAACCTCCAATTACCTGTGCCACAGTCTCAGTTACTCGAAATATCCTTTGAGGACTAGGATGCCAAGGTTGGGCTACAGATCCATGACCCGACATGTTTAAGTATTGTTACCAGCTTCAACTTTTCAAACAATGAGAGTAAATCTTAGTAGCAGGAGGGGTCCAGCAGAGTGATCCTTCTACTGTGCTGAAAAGCTGCACTAGCAAAAGTGATGCTATTTAGTCTGACATTGTAAAGCTTAGTTTGCCACTAAAGTGAGCCTCAGGAGGGAAAGTCAGACAGAGAACAAATCATGTTCTCTGCATTAAAAATGCTTGTAAATAAGATAAATCAACAGTAACTGTAAATTGCCCACAAGTACTCTATGAACACATTTTTTTCAGGTGTATAAACATTAAACCTATTCACTTCTGACTCATTTTGAACAAAAAGATATATTATTAAAGTACCTTATTTTTCTGTTATATTACAATGAAGTGAGAGTTTGCTCCTAGCTGCATATGTCTATTCCCGTCATCTACCTAGTGTCATTTTGGGCAATATTTTGTAAAGACATCATTAGTGCAGTTTCCATGACTTTTTCTTTTAGTCATATGATAAGACACTGAAAGTAACAATGGCAACATGTGATATCATCGTTGTACCTGAATTAACACTGTTGTTCCACTTTAGAAAGGATGATGTTAGAATTTGAGCTTGGAGAATTGCTTGATTAATGCAAACTAAATCAGGAAAATATATTTGAGTAAATTCTACTTCTTAAATAATCNATTAAGTAATGCCTTCCATTCCTGCCTTCCATTCCCTCTACATTAAGTTTATTCCAAGCCTGTGTTTTTGGAGGCTTGTTTTCAGCTGATGTGCTTGTGTGTGTGTATTTGGTGCAGAGTTCAAAAAAAGGTCATTTTTACACAGGTAAGTTTTCTGTGAACTTTAATGCACTTGGAGTCCACTGAAAGAACTGATATACATTCCTACCATGAACATATTAGATGGCACTAAGGCTGCTTGTGAAACACTATTTTTAGTAAGCCCAAATTTTGTATCTTTATTGTTACAATTTCCATGTTCTCCTAATAAGAAATTGTATTACTTCTCTTCTTCCTCCAAAAGAACAGTTGCTATAAAAAGACTGCAAAGAGCTCTATGGGAAAAGATAACTAGACAGTTTTATGGTGGTCCAAGGAGATGAGGATTTTGTCCTATGTCCCCTTTTGCCCTAAAACACTAGGTTCACCAATACAATTCTTCTGGTAAGAACAGAGGAAGCTATCACCATGATATACTCTGAGGATAGCCTAAGAGTGCTAATAACAATTCTGATTGTGCCTCATCACTCAAGAATGAACCTACATGCAGCAACGATTCAATGACTATTGCTTCGCCAAACACTGGAGATTCCTTTTGTCAGTAATAGTAATTGGAGGTGCTCGACCTTGTGAAAGCTGCCTGTTAAATTGGTCGACCAATGCTAGAGACATTACCAACATGTTTCTACCACATTCACCACATAAACTTTAATAGTGTTCACAATGTGTGTTAGAGCATATGAAAAAAGGCAGAATGTATGAGGCTCCACCGAGTACCATTTCTAGTCATCTTATAACTGTAGAGAGAAGCTGCAATACAGAGGAAACAAACTTTATCAGGAAAGTAAGCCACAACTGAATTCTACACAATGTGCCTATTTTTGTATTTTTAGGCTATTTTACTGTAAATTGTTAATCTGCTATTACTCCAGTGCTTACTTAACATAATTTGTGATTCCAGTGAAGTTTCAATAATGAACAGAGTAATCCCACTTAGATATTAGTATCAAGTATGTTTGTAAATGTATAGATTTACAGAGGGTTCAGTAGATGGTGTAGCTTCACTCTAAATTGAACTGTATTCTCAGGATGACTCATCGCTAGGGAGACAGAGGGAGGAAATCGTTGATTAGGCAGCCAAGTATGTGAGATAACATCTGTTTAAAGTGACATTCACACCTCCAAGGTAGTGAGACGATTCTGTTTGTCTTAGACAATTTGGAGGATTCTTGTAAATTAAAGGTAAACAATTTTCTGATGAGGAGGGATGACAATTAGCAAGTCTACAGCCCCTAGAGCCATTCAGAAATGAAGAAAAGCTATGAAATACACTGTCCTAGGGTGGTGGTTTTCTGTAATGGATGCAACCAAAGAACTGGTTCCTACTATCAGAAAGGCAGAAATCCTGAGAGAATGAGTGTCAGAAAGGTATCAAAAGCAAGTCAGCTGGCCAAAGGGAGAGAGCAAGCCTTCATGTTTAATTCTGAAGAATGTTTGAGGTGGCTGAGCCAAACTCAGTGCTTCTACAAAGGGATGATCTGAATATTGCAACCAGTATTTGGCCCATGCAACCTTCATGAAGTTCAACAATACCAAGTGCAAGGTCCTGCACATGAGTCAGTGCAATCCTGAGCACAAATATGGATTTGAGAGCACAGAGAATGGATTTGAGAGCAGCCCTGAAAAGGGCCTGGGGTGTTGTAGGAGGTCCCAAACTCTTTCCTGTGTAGTTTTAGTGCTTGACTGACCTCTTGATCAGTCAGTTCTGCTCAATAAACCCGCAAAAAACATGAACTCTGTTTCTTTTGGAAACACTTTTTCTGCCACTTTGATAATCCAACCTGATTCACTGAAGAACATGACAGACTTAGACAAGTGAAGCACTATGAGGGCATAACTTAATGAAAGGAGAAAATGGTGGAATCATTTTGTTGTGGGGTTGTTGTTTTGGGGTTTTTTTGACAGCAGTGAGCCTCTAGTTTGACACAGCTATCTTATCACCTTTGTGATATTTTATTTTATTGTTCCAGAGTTTCTTATAATGGTTTGCTTCTCTTCTGGATATAGTATGCTTGACCTTGAGGGCAGGGAGAAATGTATGACAAAAGATTCATTAGTATCATTTCTCTTTCTTCACCTGCACCATAGTAGGTCTTCTACAAAAGCTGTCTTTTACTAAAGATGCTAATATTTACCTTTCTGTTTGCTGGAAAGCTAAAATACAAACACCAGGGAGCACTGTGCAATCTTCTAAACTAAAAATCTGAACAAAAAAATCTTTATTCCAACTATCCTCCTGCTTTAAGTTTAAATTTTTAGTGTCACATGGGGAGGCAAGTACCTGATTTTTGTGTTCTATGCTCACATTTTGTCATAATGGATGCATATATTTATCTCGTTTGTAGTCTGCAGTTAGAGACAATCATATGCTAAAACCTCAAATATTTCCTTCATTCATCTCAGATGAAATTAAACCTGACAGAGATTATTTTTGCACAGATCATTGGAAAAGTTGAGCATTGGCAAGTTGGATTTAAAGTGTGGCTTTTACTTAGGTGTAATCTTATATTAATCTAATGCATTATCTGTGGAAATCTAGAATTCTGGAGGATTTGGAAAGGTGGGGTTTTTGGTGAGAATTTGTAGCTACATATTGAGCGTATAGGACAAGTATGTCTGCCTCAGACAGAAAAACTTGTGTATAATATACTCCTCTGCACAAAGTCTTTACCATTTTGAAGTACACAAGTGCAACAGGGGGGAAAATTAAAAGGACAGATAGAGATAGTATTACAGAAAGAATGAAAGAAATGGTACACGACCCTGAAAATATTTAAAGATTTTTAGTGCCTTACATCTTAGTAACATCTATTACAGTAAAGACAATCTGGAGGTCTAACATGACCAAGTTAATTTATGCTACAAAAATGTCCTGCAACTAAGCAGAGTTATGAAGTAAAATTGGTTAAAGTCTAGGTTCTGGCATATAAAAAAGTATAATAGAATAGTGGATAACCCTGATTTCATAAAATAACACATGGAGGTATCAGAGGTTCCATAACCCTTCCAAGATACAGTCCTAAGTAAAAATGAACATTAGTAGAGTAATATTGATCAAGGTGAAGATGATAAAAATCTGACAATGTAGGTAATTTTATTTGGGCTCATATTCTGTTGTTTCTCACATCAACCCCACTCTGGATGTTTCCCAATATTAATATAAGCTCCAATTCCTATGTCACACACAAACACACATACTTTTATTTTCAATATTTTTCTTCTTTATAGCTGATGTTTGAAGGAGACCCAACATTAATCACAGTCTAAATGTTACTTTGCTACTAGTCATCTTTATTTTCATCAAATTTCCCTCTCCTGGTGGTGATTTATCTTTTGGTAGAGATCTGCCATTGATACAAAAGGGTGTAATCTTTTCAGTCTATCCTGGTTTTTATTTGGTAAGTTTTTTTTATTGTATGACAAGACTTATGAAAACAAAAGGTTAGCGCATGATCCTGTTCTTTCCATGTGGACTGTAACTGCACTTGTACCTCATTACTTGAGATTAGTTTCTCTTCATGATGATATTTAAACTTGCCATGATATAAAGCATTATCTTTTTTAAGAAATAGTACTGAGGTCTCATTCTCAGTTGACTTATTTGTCTGTTTTCATTTTCCTGCCCCATAAGTTCATAAGGATGGCCTTTAATATGTGTCTAGTTAGTTTCCTTGGTTTCTGGCACGGACAAGAAAAGTTGCAAATTTTTGCACTTTTTCTTCCCCAAAAAAAGTTTGCATCATTACAGGTTGCTCTGCAAGTCAGCCACAAAATATCATAGAATCATAGAATTATTTGGGTTGGAAGCGACCTTAAAGATCATCCAGTTCCAACCCCACTGCCATGGGCAGGGACACTAGACCAGGTTGCTCAAATCTCCATTCAATCCAAACATGAAGATGTTGAGCTCACACACCAATTCTATAGGGTTTTTTGAACTTATCTCTTAATAATGGCCTCTTCCCTTTTTCTGTGTTCCCTTTAAGGAATGTTACTCATTTTTCTCACAGGCTTCAGCCACTTGCTGACTGACATTCAATGTCAGGGTCCCCATTGCTCAGTCCTCCTACTCATTTTAATTACTATGGGACACCACATTCCCTGATCCTACAAGAAGTTGTTAAACAAAGCGTGCTTAGCTCATCCTTCACTAGCTATAAAAACTGCTAAATCAGTGCTCCTCCCCAGTCATTCACGACACAAAATGTGCACCTGTTTTCGTAAGCTACCTCCTGTAATTCTTATGTGATGTCTTTCAATTATATTTTCGTCTATGTGTTGTTTTTAACCCTCCTCTTGGTCACACAGCGCAGTCTCCCTATTCTTGTTCTTATTCGCACTCTGACCAAACTCTCTGCTAGGATTTGTACTACTTCTCAGTTGCTGCACTGCTGTACCTCTGAATGCTGAAGTCTCTGAAGATAGACCTGAAAAGGCAATGCTGAAAAGGAGAAAAAACCCTCAAACCAACCCCTAAACAACAAAAAATACAGGCAAAGCAAAGTCTCAGTATATGTTATCAATGCTTAAAAAATATATATTTATATCTTCATCTTCTTTTATCTTATTATTATGTCTAATCTTGAACTTATGAAAGTTGTTGTAGATCACCGATATTAAAAAGAGTTTAAGCGTTTCTAATAAGAAATATAATTCTGTAGGCAGCTTATGAATAGTGAAGAATAGGATCTTTTTTCATTACAATATGTTATCTGAGGGAAGCAGTACAGGAAACAAACACAAATCCAGAACCTGATCTCAGTTATAACCCTATAAATACAGAGTAATTCTACAAAACAGTGAAATTGTTCTTTTTGGCATTGCTTCCTTTGAAATCCAATACAGAAAGATAGAGATACCTATTCCTACCCAATTTCACAGGAACATACAGATACATATTCTGACTCCACCTGTTCCTTAGAACATGTAATAAGTCAAAAACATATAGAGTTTATAACTTTTTTTCAGATGGTTAAATGAAATAGAGTACTATATTAATATAAATCACATTTCTTAGAGTAAAATAATCTGGGGATGTTCACTAAATTTGTGCTGGATACAGTACTTTTTATTTTTATATAACCTATAAGCTTCTTCCAATCCATTAGTGTTTCACTTAAATTGCTTTGATCTTTCAGTCTAGATTCACTTCTAATTTTCATTCCTTTCTATGTTGTGTTAGTCAATGCAATAGCTTTTCAGACTCTCCAGATTAATATAAATTTTAAGCTTACAATGACACTAACATCTGAAAGATATTTTTGTCTTATGCTCATGAAATGCAATCTCTCTGGTCCTGCATAATAACTCCAGGCACCTAAAGACAGAAAATGGCATTTCTCTTCCACCTATTAATATTATTCTTGCTGGTTCCCCCCAATACTTGCACTGAAACTTTTTCCAAAATATAAGAAGAGTTTAAAAATTACAAAAATTATCCAAGTCTCCAAACTTATTTTCTTCCCCCAGATTATTACTTCACTCATCTGCTTTGTAAACACCATTCTGAAATAGTATGTGAAGAACACTTTCTTTAAACTGATCATTTTCTCCCTCTAAAAGATTTCAAATGTAGTGAAAGTACAGTATTTTCTAACGATAAAAAGTTGGCCACCAACTGAAAATAGTACTCTTTCTATTGTCATCTCTTTACTTCTATCAGCAAGGTAGAAAGATGGGATTAATAGTTAAGAACAAAAAATAAAAAAAATTCCTATCCTACCTAGATTATAAATTCTTTGAGGTAAGGACCCATTTCCATAGATGTCCTTTAAAAAAACCCAACGTATTTTCTAGCATAGTGTATTGGATAACAAACTCTGACCCTTGATTGAAACACCAAAGTACCATAAGAGATTTGAATACAGAAGAAAACAGTTATTTATTAAGGTGGAAGAGAGGACATTCAGGTTTTGTAGTGTGCTGTTCTGGGTTTTTTGGTTTGTTTGGGTTTTGCATGTGTGTGGTGGTTTTGGTGGTGTGCGGTTTGGTTGGTTGGTTTTGTTTTGGTTTTTTTTGTTGTTGGGGTGGGTGTGTGTGTTGTTGTTTTGTTTTGTTTTTTTACCCAGGGCAGTATATAGTGGAAATAGAGAATTGTGGAAAGACAATAAAACTGCAAGGTAGAAGTTGCCTCAATGCAAAATGATACTGGATTGATAATTTTTGGTGGGACTTTTTTTAAAAAAAAAACAAACTGAAAATACATTCCTGACTCCATATGGATGTTTACTATTTTGCATTCTGAAATTTCTGAAATAGGTTAATCCTGAAAAGGACAGTCAGAGACTGTAAGTACTTAGAAACTGTGTGAAATTTTCAGTGTTATTAATATAAATTTTTAGCTCTTGTAAACTTGTTGCAAGAAAATTATTTATTGAAATGAAAACTTTTCAAAATTTCCATTTGGAAGCACATTTTGGAGAACTTGACATTGATCAAGATGCAATTTTAGAACAGAATACCATCAACTCTATTCTACTTAGCTTCAAGTGAAACGTCATTTTTAATATATTGGTGAAAATTTGAGCAATTGACACACGTACAGACCCATTGAGTGAGCTGACATCCCTATTAGCATAGGCATGATGTCTAAGGGGAAATCAGTGATGAATTATGTTCCTCAGGGGTCAGTATTGGGATCAGTGCTCTTTAACATCTTTGTCAGTGACATGGGTGGTGGGATCAAGTGCACCCTCAGCAAGTTTGCCGATGACACCCAGCTGTGTGGTGCGGTTGACACACTGCAGGGAAGCAATGTCATCCAGAAGGATCTTGACAGGCTTGAGAGGTGGGCCTGTGCAAACGACGTGAAGTTCAACAAGGCCAAGTGCAAGACCCTGCACATGAGTCAGGACAACCCCATGTACAAATACAGGCTGAGTGAAGAATGGATTGAGAACAGCCCTGAGGAGGACTTGGCAGTGTTGGTTGATCAGAAGCTAAACATGAGCCAGAAGTTTGTGCTTGTAGCTCAAAAAGCCAACCAAATCCTGGGTTGCACCAAAAGAAGTGTGACCAGCAGGTTGAGGGAGGTGATTCTCCCCTCTACTCTGCTCTCGTGACACCCCACCTGGAGCACTGTGTCCAGTTCTGGAGTCCCCAGCATAAGAAGGACATGGAGCTGTTGGAGCGAGTCCAGAGGAGGGCTGCAAAGATGATCAGAGGGCTGGAGCACCTGTCCTATGAAGACAGGCTGAGAGAGTTTGGGCTCTTCAGCCTGGAGAAGAGAAGGCTCTGAGGAGACATCATAGCAGCCCTCCAGTACCTGAAGTGGTCCTACAGAAAAGCTGAAGAGGGACTTTTTACAAAGGCATGCAGCAATAGGACAAGGGAAAATGGGTTCAAACCAGAGGAAGGTAGATTTAGACTGGATATTAGGAAGAAGTTCTTTCCTGTGAGGGTGGTGAGACACTGGAACTGGTTATCCAGAGAGGTTGTGGCTGCTCCCTTCCTGGAGGTGTTCAAGGCCAGGTTGGATGGAGTATTGAACAACCTGGTCTAGTGGGAGGTGTCCCTGCCCATGGCAGGGGGGTGGAATGAGATGATCTCTAGGTCCCTTCCAACCCAAACAATTCTATGATTCTATGATAGCCCATGTATGACAGGAAGGTAGGTAAGTATATTTAAGTCCTGATTTTTTTTAAAAAAACCCCAAAACATTACAAATCTCACTTTTAACAGGAAATTTGTCATTTGAAGTAATTAATACATAAGCTATGCCAGAGTAAATGTGACAGTGGTTACAATGATACATTCACACTCCAGTTGCTGTGTAGGTGTATGTGGTATCATGCACTGTGGATGATAAGCTGGAGTTGCATGAACTGTTTAAGGATTTACTTTCTACAGAGGAGCAAATTAAATATGTGTCATCACACAATACAAGCTAGGATGGCACTTAAAAATTTTTTGCAATATGAAGTGCATTAGCAACAGATCTTCTAATGCATCTCATCATGTTGTTTTATAAAAGGCTATTTTCAGTGAATTGCTTTTCTGAAAACAATATAAGAAAGTTGATTTGATTTGGTACATTTGTATGTAAAACATTGAGAATATTTGTTCATGGGTTTGTGGGAAACCAGTATTCCTAACATTGAAAGACGAGTTTCATTATTTACAACTACAGCAGTCTATGTAGACACATCTTAATAGTTCATAATACACAAACCTATACTTAACTAGATAAAAATTCATCACTGGTTTTGGGGGTATAAATCTGTAGTAGGTCTGGATCTTACTGTGTAAGTACTCTGTTTCTGACACCAAGAACTCAGGAAATTCTGTTTCTCTTCTGGGCTAACAGGATTGTTTAGAATAAAGTATTTTGCTGAAGATTAATTCTTTTAACCTTTTTACTAAGTATTTGAAGTCTTTATGTTTCATTGTGAGGATAATGGAGGTACTGGATCACTGTAATTTCTTTTATCTTGCCTATTTAACAGTATTCTCTGTATTTAAGTGGTCTTAAAGGTATTCTTTGCTCTTGCAGTAGGTTAGTTTTACTTGACTGACAGAAACAATGCTGATGTTTTCTTGAGGAATCTATATTTTTGAGAATTTTCAGGACAATTTTCTTTCCTTACATTTGTTCCAGGTCTTTACTACCAAGATAAAGCCCATCAAAGGAAGATGTGAAGTTCTAAGAGGTGAAAAAGACAAGTATTGATGTGATGTGTACACTCATTGTGTCTGCTGAGTTCTTTGTTTGGTATAGCTTTGCACTCGTTTGTACTGCCACACAGCCAAAACCAGTTGGTGATGAAAATAAAACATGCAAGGAATTGAACTTCTTGAAATATTACCCAACTAAAGAGGAAGAACCATAGAAAAGAAAGATCTCATCTCTTCTGAAAAGCCTAAAGTAAGCCTCAAGTAACTCTAACCTAAATCGGAAGAGGATACATAACCTAAAGGATATGTAAGTTGTTCCCAGACCTTGCCCATTCTTTGTTCAAAGCATTAGGCTTCTAATGCTAAAACAAGCATGCCAAAGAAAAAAGGGAGACTATGAAAAACAATGAAGAAACTAGTAGAGTAGTTTGGGGCAGGGAAGGAGGTTGGTTGAAGAAAGGAAATCCAAAGGGCAGAGAGGAAATAATAAACTCAGAAAGTGAGAGAACAAACTCAAAGCAAAACATAATGGAAGAGAAGACAGTTCAGAGGGAGAGGAGAGATGGTTCCTGGCTGCATTAGTGGGGTTTTGAGTTGCAAGCCAAGGAAGATTAAGCTTGGAAACCCCAGGGGGCTTAGAGGATCATTTGCTATATTTCATCTTTTGTGTTGTTTAATTTTGTTCCTTGTAATGTGTGTTCTGGAGAGATACTACTACTTCCTGAGTTATTTGGTGGTATTATTTATGTTTGGTTTCCTAGGCATGAAGGACACTTTTTATGTAGTAATAGTTCTATATTCCAAGATAAACTTTTAAGAGGATTTATCTCTTTGCAGGGCTGTAATGAATTGTTTCTCACTAGATACTTGATTATTGAGTTCAATCATACAATTTCTGAACAAAAATATTTATTACAGTATATTTTGCCAACTGGTATGACAGGGTTTAAATTAGCAGTACAGTTTGCTTAACTAAAAGTAATTTTCAATAATTATAATTCTGCTCATTTATTTCTAGAAATATCCATTATTTACTAGGAAGCTTAAGAGAATATGTTCAAAATAAAGAACTGAATGTTCACAAATAGAAGACATGGAAACACAAAGAAATAAAGCCCATCTGATATTTTTTAGTGAGAAGGAAGGATGGGGATAGAAGAGGCTTAAAATATGAGTACAGTAAGACATGTGGTTTTAGATACTTCTGTAATCATAGATAATCACTTTTTTAACTTAATGCACAATAACCTCACTGCAAATATGCACATAATTGAAAATTTGCTAAAAGTCTTTTAAATAATGACTTATCCATATTGTGCATGTAAATTGCACATAAATCCTTCAAAATGTCCCACACATATTAGAAAGGATGTTGACCTACTTCAAAAGCAAGGTGACTAAATGGGATTGGAGATGTCATTACTTTTTGACACCCATGCCTGAGATTACAATCTCTAGAACAGAAAGTGATATCATGTGTGTTAAAATGTCCAGGTTTCACATAAAAGGATTATGTGCTAAATGAATGTGAGGTGTGGGGAAGAGAAGGAAACTAGATGTTGTAAGTTATGTGAAAGAGATTGGATTAAGCTAATATAGTTTCTACCAGAGTATGGAAAAGAGAAAAATCAAAGAAACAATGGAGAGAAAGAATCAAAGAAAACGTATCTTGTATTGGGTTTGAGTGGCCCGGTTTTGGTAAAGGGGGAGCTACAGGGGTGGCTTCTGTGAGAAGTTTCTAGAAGCTTCCTCCATGTCCAACAGAGCCAATGCCAGCCGACTCCAAGACGAACCTGCTGCTGGCCAGACCCAAACCCATCAGAAATGGAAGTAGCGCCTCTGGGATAACATATTTAAGAATGGGGAAAAACTACTGTGCAACAACACCAGTGGAGAGAGGAGTGAGAATATGTGAGAGCAACAATTCTGCTGACACCTAGGTCAGTGAAGAAGGAGGGGGAGGAAGTGCTCCAGGTGCTGGAGCAGAGTTTCCCCTGCAGCCTGTGGTGAAGACCATGGTGAGGTAGGCTGTCCCCCTGCAGCTCATGGAGGTTAACAGTGGAGCAGATATTTACCTGCAGTCCATGGAAGACCCCATGTAGCAGCAGGTGGGTGTAATCAAAGGAGGTTGTGACCCTGTGGGAAGCCCGTGCTAGAGCAGGCTCTTAGAAGGACCTGTGGACCCATGAAGAGAGGCGCCCACACTGGAGGAGGGTTGCTGGCAGGACCTGCAACACTGTGGGGAACCCACAGAGGAGCAGTCTGTTCCTGAAGGACTGCAACCTGTGGAAGGGACCTGGACTGGAGCAATTCATGAAGAACTGCAACCATTGTGAAGGAGTCATGCTGGATAAGTCCATGGAGGACTGTCTGCAGTAGGAGGGACTCCACGCTGCAGCAGGGAAGGAGTGTAAAAAGTCTTCCCCCTGAGGACGAAGGAGCAACAGAGACAACATGTGGTGAACTCCCCATAACCTTCATTCCCCTGTCCCCCTGTGCTGCTGGTGGGGAGGACGTAGAGAAATCTGAAATGAAGTTGAGCCTGGGAAGAATGGAGGGGTGGGGAAGAAGTTGTTTTNCGCCCACACTGGAGGAGGGTTGCTGGCAGGACCTGCAACACTGTGGGGAACCCACAGAGGAGCAGTCTGTTCCTGAAGGACTGCAACCTGTGGAAGGGACCTGGACTGGAGCAATTCATGAAGAACTGCAACCATTGTGAAGGAGTCATGCTGGATAAGTCCATGGAGGACTGTCTGCAGTAGGAGGGACTCCACGCTGCAGCAGGGAAGGAGTGTAAAAAGTCTTCCCCCTGAGGACGAAGGAGCAACAGAGACAACATGTGGTGAACTCCCCATAACCTTCATTCCCCTGTCCCCCTGTGCTGCTGGTGGGGAAGCGTAGAGAAATCTGAAATGAAGTTGAGCCTGGGAAGAATGGAGGGGTGGGGAAGAAGTTGTTTTAAGATTTGGTTTTATTTCTCATTATCCTACTCTGATTTGACTGGTAATAAATTAGACTAATTTCCCCAGCTCAAGTTTGTTTTGCCTGTGATGGTCATTGGTGAGTGACTTCTCCCTGCCCTTATCTCATTAGATATTCCCTCCCCTGTCCGACTGAGGATGGGAGTGATAGAGCAGCTCTGGTGGGCACCTGGCCTCCAGCCAAGGTCAACCCACCACATTCTAGAGCTCTTTCTGGCCTCTTCATCTAACCTTCTTATCATCTATGACCATCTTGCTCTTTTTAAGATGGAAATCTAGAGAATTTACTGTAACTGTAGTGTTTGCAGACACATTTGTTTTTCAATTCTTTTGTGTCTCTTTCACTATATTCTGAGTCCTGGAAATTCTTATTTCTCTTTAGCCATTGCAGATGCAACTGCTTTTCATTTTCTCCTATCAGTCCTGGACCATGGAAAGAGAGTTGATATCTAAGGGAACTGCAAAACTGTGTGTCCCTGAGGGTCACATAGAGGCCTGCTGGCTCTTTATTACTAATGGTGATGTGTGAAAAGAAAACTATCCAGATTTCGAGACCAGGTCACACTTCCTGCTAACAAAATAAGGACAGGAAAAAATCTAACATCTACCATAATACTTCAGAAACTAAATAAGCATTCTACAAATGACACCAACATACAATGAAAGTAGAAATCACTCCATGTACCCTGACACAATGCCACTTTACTTGATGCTTCTATGGATAAAGCTACCATGATTCTTATGTCTATTCCACAGAAAATTAATTGGGCCTTTAAATGGTGTTTTTCCAGGCTTAACCTGTCACTTGCAGCTTTGTATTGAATTTTAATTGATTCTGCTTTAAGGGCCTGCTGTTGATTTCAGTCAGTTTCATTAAAATTATTTAGACTATTACACTCAGATTATTCACCTAGAGATATACTTCTGTCAATTACTTTACTGTGTAGAATATAGCATATAAACTATCTTTACAGCATTACAAGTGCTTTATTGTATCATACAATTTGTATAAGAAACAGAAAGTCAATTGAAATGAACTGTACCAAAGGTTCTTTCAATAAATTCAGTACACAGTTCAATGAATAATGCATTGCTGAAGGTGCTTCTAGATATGGAACATCAACTAATTTTACTCACTGTCACTTATTTATAAAATAGTGTTTGATATTTTTTACTGAAGAATAGAAAGCCCCGGCAGTTGTCTGCTGTGAATGTGTTGAAGCTGAATAAAACGTGAATTCTTGCAGCCATCATGCATCACATAGTCCATATTTTACATCAGTATATGCATATTTAATACACAGAATTCTTTTTTATTAGTAAATATTAATGCATTTTCTGAGGTGATTAAACTGGAGTCTGTATTTCTTCATAGAAATGGAAGTGTATGCAGTAAAATTCATCTGCTGTTTTCTACTGCAGTAATAAACTTTTAACAAAATCTAAAAGTATCATACTACTTCATGTTCTATGATTTGATCTCTCTCCCACCCTAACTTACCTCCCACAAGATGACATGAGCTGGCCAGATAGACTTTAACTGCAGTGAAACCTAGTAATGAAGGAGCCACAATACTCTGGGGGGGAGGCACAGGTTTACTCTTCTGTCTATTGGTGATTCGATTCTGTCTATGATGCTTTTGAAGAACAAACACTTATTCCTGTCTGAAATGCTAGATGTGACCCCAAAGTAGCCTGTTTTCCACCCAGTGGAAACAGAGCTGTTTCTAATGTAAATGAAATCCCTTCAGTTTTTCTATATTTCACTCCCAAGCAGCTTTTTGTAAAAGTAATTTTACTTCATATAAGTTGTAATCATGAAATGCACAGGAAAGAAATGGTTCAAGAAGAGGAAGAAAAAATCTTTTGAATAAATTAAAATCGAACTTTGTTTTTTTTCCTCCAGTAGAGTAATATTATCTCACGGTTATAAAAATAATATATTTATCATAAATATATTGCTGTGACTAGTTTTCTTAAAGAGATGCCCAGTTGGATAGAACAGCTCTGTTTTTTCGTAGGAATTACTGTGCAACTGGTCAGTTCTGTATCTACTAGTTAAAAGGACAAGATACGGGAACTTAAAGGAAAAAGAACATAAACCTGAGTGTGTTCAAACAGGAATGTTGTCCCAAATCTGAGTTCTTTTTCTGGTGTGGAAAGAGCCAATCAACACACAGAGTCAAGGAATTTGTGTTTATTATAGTTCTGCACAGGAAAGGGCGCTAGGCTTCTAAGGTGTCCAGCACACCCCAGGTACAAATGCACACCATGTTTATCTGACTTTGAATATATAAACACACATATCTACTCACAACTATTGCTTAGTATTTTATCACAATATCTAAGCAACTGCCATTTTTTTCCAAGCATTTTTGATCTTGGTTACAAAATCTAGATGATGGAACCTGAGCTGCACAACATATAAGAACCATTGCTCTTTAGTAGCAGTTTCTCGCAGTAGTAGTGGCTCACAGATCTAAGTCACTTCATTGAAATGAAATGGTCCTGCCTGATGAGTAAGGGCCTAATCATCTGACGTATACGTTACAAGAAAATACATTTCACAGGATAAACTTTTCCTATACAGCATGACACTGTGGAGAACTCTGTCCAAATTGGTAAACATATTTGTGGCTGTATATGAATAGATAGCTTCTAGCTTCCATGGACAACTACAACAGTGACAAATTGTCTTTTCTGTTACAGGGATGAGGAGGACAAAAAAAGAAGATAATAAAATCCTATTTTTTTAAAAAAAATTAATGCTATAAACCAAAACCAGGCTGAAATTCTCCTCCAGCTCTGTTGCAGTGTACCCTCACTACTGTTAAAAACATGGGCAGCAGCACCTGTATCAATCCTTCCAAAGGTCTTTTTTTAAGAGGTGCTCACTGACATTATCTAATATAGCAGTCTTCATTCTTCTGGCCCTGAATACTCCTCCTCCCAATATGCAATTTACTACACCTAGACAGCATTTCCCTTCTATTCCCAGCACAGAATGCCCTCAGGTAGCTCCTTCCTTTGTACCTTCTGCAGGGAGAGATGAAAGCACCGTTCAGGAAATGTTTTCTTTTCAGAATGTTTTTGTTCTGTTACCTCAGAAAAAAGATGCACTTTTTGAACACTGAGCATAAACTGAGCCCTGATTTTTGTTCTCATATTTAACAACGACAACAGGAACAACCAACCCAAAGAGTTAATAATTGCTTTCTTGTCTCTAACAACAGTGGCAGCTTGCCATTTCACATTTTTATTAGTAGACTGATGCATGTCAAAGATTTATTTTAGTACAGCAGATGAATATTTTTGGTTGAAATGTAACTGAAAATAACAACATTTTTATCAACCAAGTAATCAAAGGAATTAATCTTTTTAATGTTTGTTATCTTAATGCAGAGAAGCTGCTTGAAATTTGACTTGGAAGATGCTTTAACAGTGAGTTCTGGGTGATGGTCTTCGATGTTTGAACTGTGTCATGTTAAATGTTATTAAAACTACTAAAAGTTTAGCATCTTTAAAAAAATAACATTTTCGTATTATTCAATCCAAATTTCCCATCAAATGTCTGGAGAATGAGATCTAAATTCCACATGTGATGAGCAGTTACTAATGAGAATAAAAATACCAAGATCAGGTTTAGTGGGATTGCATTTTTGAATGTTAGGAAATACCATCTGTTTATTCAAGACAATACTTATCACTACTGAAATTGTATTTCATGCATCTTTCCTTCAAAAATAACATGGTATATGTCCTCTGAGATCTAATAGGTGAAAATGTTTCAAAATTTACAGTATAAGAAACAATGCTGTTAGTACACTGTAAGATGAAAACTATAAGCTCTTGGTTTATTTAAAAGCATATAGATAACTTGCAGAATACATTAAAATATTCAAACTGAGGTAAGAAAATATAGGTTTGCATTCATATCTTTCATGGGTTATTTAATCTCTTCTGTGTAGTTTTCAATTTCAGTACTAATAATACTACATTCTGTTCTGAAATTTTTCACTTGTTGAGTGAAATTTCTATTACTTCTTAATTATCAGTATATCTTTTTCTTCTTTCCTTTTCTCGTTAACTTTAATTTACCTGTTGTTGATACGATTTTCTTTCCACTAGAATGGAAATATTTTTTCTACACTGCATTCACAATCACTATCTTCATTATCCTGAGAAAAGCATTACTAATGGATTCATTATCATTTTCATCACTTAAAAACAAGTTCGTTATCTGATGAGATGAAATGTTCTTTGTATACATTTTGAGACCCTTGATTTTCTTTCTTTATAACCTTTGTATACCACCCTGCCTTATGAACTATAAAGAAGAAAACTTATGGATAAATTAAGGTTCTCCTTATTCCTTGTGATAGTTTTTCCTGTTGCTTCTCTGTCTATATATGCTTGTGAAAGAAAAATCCTCCATCACTTTTAAATTTTTTCTAATTAGAATGTTTAATTGCTTAGTTTTACTTTATTGAGCTGGATATTTCACTTTAAAAGTCTTTGAGATCAACAAAAGAAATGCTCTAAAAAACCCAAATATTTCTTTTACAATGAGCACTCAGTCTCATTTGGTGACCTTCTATGAAGGAGTTACAGAGTTGGTGGATAAAGGAAGAGCAACAGATGTCACCTACCTGGACCTGTGCAAAGCATTTGATGTCATCCCACACAACATCCTTGTTTCCAAATTAAAGAGGCATGGACTTGATTGACGGACCACTTGATGGATAAGAAATCAGCTGAATGGTCACACTCAAAGAGTTGTGGTCAACCGCTCCATGTCTAAGTGGAAATCAGTAATGAGTGGTGTTCCTCAGGAATTGGTACTGGGACTGGTTCTCTTCAACATGTCAGCAATATGGATGGTGGGAGAGAGTGCACCCTAAGCAACTTTGCAGGTGACACCAAGCTGTGTGGTGCGGTTGACACACTGGAGGGAAGGGATGCCATCCAGCAGAATCTTGATGGATTGAGAGATGGGCCTGTGCAAACTGCATGAAGTTCAACAAGGCCAAGTACAAGACCCTGCACACAGGTCAAGGCAATCCCATGTACAAATACAGGCTGAGTGAAGAATGGATTGAGAACAGCCTGAGGAGAAGGACTTAGGGGTATTTGTTGATGAGAAACTCAACATGAGTTGGCAGTGTGTGCTTGCAGCCCGGAAAGCCAACCAAATCCTGGGCTGCATCAAAAGAAGTGTGACTAGCAGGTTGAGGGAGGAGATTCTCCCCTCTACTCTGCTCTCATGAGACCCCATTTGGAGTACTGTGTCCAGTTTTGGAGACCCCAGCATAAGAAGGACATGGAGCAAGTCCAGAGGAGGGCTGCAAATGTGATCAGAGGGCCTGAGCACCTCTCCTGTGATGACAGACTGAGAAAGTTGTTATTGTTCAGCCTGGAGAAGAGAAGGCTCTGAGGAGACATCATAGCAGCCCTCCAGTACCTGAAGTGGTCCTACAGAAAAGCTGAAGAGGGACTTTTTACAAAGGCATGCAGCAACAGGACAAGGGAAAATGGGTTCAAACCAGAGGAAGGTAGATTTAGACTGGATATTAGGAAGAAGTTCTTTCCCATGAGGGTGGTGAGACACTAGAACTGGTTATCCAGAGAGGTTGTGGCTGCTTCCTTCCTGGAGGTGTTCAAGGCCAGGTTGGATGGAGTATTGAACAACCTGGTCTAGTGGGAGGTGTCCCTGCCCATGGCAGGGGGGTGGAACGAGATGATCTTTAGGTCCCTTCCAACCCAAACCATTCTGTGATTCATCATCTCATAAACTCATACATAATTCACACTTTTTAAGATATACTTAGAGGTGTCTTATATAAAATCTGAATTTTTACCTATTAAGTATTGGTACAGTTCTATTGATTTTGAGCAACATTCCAATGGACTTGACCAGGCATGTGCACTTTGTTTAGTACTTATACATGAACTGGTTATAGGTGCTTCCATAGAAGAATAATTTCAGCTTCACAATGTGGTCCTCACACTGTGTTTGAATACAACTGTGGATGGAGATGCAGATGTATACAACTATACATAAATTAAAAAAAAATCAAACAAATATAGTTGCCTATAGTCTAAGATAGCATTTAGCAAAAATATTCTTGTTTCTTTTGGACCAATTCAGAGAGCTGACTTTTTTAAAAATATGGATTTTTAAGTATGCTTCATAAAAATCAAAGATAGGTGCTGCTTAGTGTAAGTTGGCCACTAACTTAACTGAAAATGGTGTGATTCCTACCTAAAAATATAAATCCAGAAAATTATTTCTTTAATAAGGTATTGCCTAAAAGTCCCCTCATCCAACCTCAAACCCTAATAAATTTGTGACACACAAGCACATAATTTTTTTAAAATAAGACAGTTTAATGCTGGATAGGAATGTATGATTTAAAGTATTTCAAATTTGTTAGTACTATTAGCATAATCACTAAGAAAGTACTCTAAGGTCCATAAACTATTCAATGTAGTCAAATAAAATAACTTTTCATTGCAAAGAATTATCGGAAACATAAGCCTCTGTTCTACTGGAACTTGATATATTCAAAGCCTGTCTGTCAGCCTAACACAAATATGATTTCATTAATTGACTATCATATATTTGATAGAATATCTGGCTAGAAAATAATTCTAGATGAAACATTTTATTTCTAAGCTTATTTAAATACACATATTGCAGAAAATTGTCAATCAATCCAAATCCTGAAAAGTGACAAATCAGACATTTTTCTGCTCTGATTAGCATGTAATAGTCATGAAGAGTTCAAGAGAATATTTACTTGTTAGTTTGCCTTGGTTTGGAGTTTTTGGTGCATGCATTTTGTTAGCATGGCAGTTAAGAAATCTGAGAAAAAAAGGCTCTAAAGGGATAAAATAAAACCTTATTGTTGGATATAAACATAGCATCCAAAATAAATCAATCTATTAAACAAGTTTCCAAACAGATAAAATGACTTTTTTTTACCACTTTTCCTGCCTTTGTTTATTTTTTCCTTCAGTGGAGACTAAATAAGACTGTACTAATGGCCCTCAATGGGTCACTAGCAGTCATTGGCTATAAAACACCAGTAAGTTTCCATGAGGCTATTACATGGAGTCCTATAACAAATCGGCAGTTCTAAGAAATTAATTTGCTTTTCCCCAGTCCCAGCTCCAGTTTAACAAAATTAACTGCAAAAGATTGGGCTTGGAGAACAGAAGCAAACACAGGACTAGCACTCTAGTTCTGGCTTCCTACTTGTTTGCAGGTCAACAATGTCTTCCATTGTTGGCAGCCAACAGGGTAAGAAGGAACATCAGATCCGTGATAAGCAGCTACCCAACTTTTCCCATTTTCTGAACAGGATTTTTCCCTTCTGCTGAAGGAAAGATTTTTTTTTCTGCTTTTTCACCTTGCTGCTTTGAGACAACAACCTCTCAACTGGAAAGGAATTGATGATCCTCAGTAGGTTCTTCATCTCTGGGCAGGTCCATTTTCTTTTTGCTTTGCTTCTTTGCTCAGCAAATGTTGGGAAGGCTGGGTAATCCTCATGGGTTGCCTGTCAACAGCTGGTCTAGCACCAAGTGCTATGTGAGAAGAGTAGTAGTAATCCATATATAATTTTGATTGGTTTTATATTAGAAAGAGCTCTTGAACCTGTGTAAGGATCTTACTGATAAGAACCATAGGATACCAACAATGCAGAAAAACAGTAATATGGATGAGGAATTGCGAGGGTATAGGAACTTCACCACTCCTCCAGTATGAAGCCAGTGAAGAACATCTTTATTTACTTTAACTCTGCTTTTATACACTCATATCGGCCGCTGAAAACGTACACAGTGATTGGCCGCATGCCCCATAACGTGAGGGCAGACACAGTGCTATATACATTGCTATTGGTCCACGTCCCATCACTCCTCATTGGTCTATGCCTCTTCCGGTAGTGTGCCAGTCCCGTGACCGGAAGCATACCCAGGTGACCTCCGGTATTGCTCCATATCACTGCCGGTGTCCAGCTGGAAGCAGATGATGCTGTCTCTTTGTTCCTATCTCTCTAGATGACTCCCAATACATATGGCTGCGTGGTTAATCACAAAGCTATCGAGTAGCTGGTTCACCATATGCCATTGACTTACCCCTACAAGGAATAAGGCACTCATTTAACTGGTTTTCTTCTAGATTATTTAGTATCTCTTAATCCATAGTCCCTACCATTTTAGTTACTGATCACAAAAAGTAAACTTGAGTTTGTTTACTTTCCCATGTGTACTTTTTTGAGATTTTCTGTGTTAAGTTTAGATCATGACATTTCATATAGTCTCCTTCTATCTCAACTCTGGTTGTTCCAAATAAGAATTTCTCCAATTCCATGGGTTAAATTCAGATCTAGATGATGTGACATACTGTAGGAAGAAGACCATTTCTCTTTGACCTCCTGCTCTCAGTGAAATAAACAATTTTTGCTTACAGGGCAAATTCCTGAAGTGTACACGCATTGACACCAGGAGAAGACATACAATAAAATCTGATGTGACCTATGCTACATATGCTGCAGGTATATATTTATACACACACTCTTAAAACTTGGGGGAAAAGTGCTTTGTCACTCTCTCATATTCATGTATAAAAAGAATGTCTTCAGTCAGCAACACAGGAGGACTGGGATCTAGTGGAACCCTAGCATGTGTTGTGTCTTCGGAGATGGCAATGGTAATATTATAAAACAGTTTTTTTAAAACTGAAGTTCCTTGATGGCATTTTTCACTTGGGGATTCAGGTACTAAGTGAAATCAGTTTATTCAAAACATAGTCCTGGAAAATGAGAACTAAATATATCTGTTCCTTTCTACTCTAAATTCCTTTTCATTGTACTGTTAAATCCTTGTCTAGATTGATATTCTCTATCAGCAGTGAATTATGTCCTTAATATGAACTTCAGAATAGACCAGAGTCTGCAACTACTTAGCTCAATCAGGAAAAAGATGTAGTGACTTGCGTGAATATCATACCTGAGGCAGAATTTATTTTACGTTTATTTTGAATTGTTTGAATTCATGAGACAAATGCAAAATAAATTCTAAAGCATAAGACTGCTGAAAGGTAATCTACTTAAAAATAAGGGGTGCAAGTTTTGAAGTTATTATCAAATTTAAATCTCAAATGTGGAAAATTCTACTGAAGGACTGCACAGGATATGCAGGGGAAGCTGCAGATGAAGAAAATGAAAAAGGAGAAAAGAGAAGTATGTAATTTACCTTTCCAGTTCTTTGCTTGAGTCACAGTTTTGTGGACCACTGAAGTTGGTGGCACTTCATAGTTGATTTTGAACCATTTGTAGCTGTTATAGTTGTACTTTGAACTGGTTTTAGGCTATGTTTTTTTTTTATTTTTGCCTAGGTTTTTAATCTACACCATTGCCTGGTGTGATCTGCAGTTTGGTTGCACAAATATTTGGGGCAAGACAAGAGTGGAGGTGGACTGGAGGTGAGTAAAAACAGTGTGAGTACTTGTGCCCTTTTGACCAGTGGTACTGGCTGAGACATGAATCCCCTGCTGACATGAGTTATGCAAACTCCAGTCCCTGAATATGCTATGCAGTCTGGCATAGATCGTGCTGCGTAAGTAGGACACATAAACAGAAACACTTTAATACATCCACAATACTGTATTCTAAATCGACATAGCATGAAAAATATCCCTGAAACGGCTACATTTTGGGACAAGTCTTAGTTGTTTTTTTCAAGGTTAAGAAGTAGGTATATGTCTATAAATCACATGTCCTCAATGGTGCAAAATACCCACTGACTTTGGCAATACTATGAAAGTTTGTATGTACTAACCATTAAAAAGGGGTGAAGGGGATCAAATACAAATTTTGTAAAGGAAGTCAAGACTTTGGACTAAATGGTCAGCACCACTGAAGCACGAATAGTGACAAGAAAATATACTCAAAAGACAATTACGTAAGTAAAACTATGTAAAACTAAGCTATGCAATGTATTGCTCTCAGGTTACACACATTTTATGGACATGAATTCAATAGCAGCTTTGCATGGCAGATAACTTCACACAGCAAAGGACGTTTCTAGCCTCAACAAAACCATGTTTTAAATTCACAAACATATCCTGTTAGCAAGAGAAATTAATTAAAATACAAATAAATGAAACATCCCGGGATCAGTAATTTCCAAAATATACAACAACAATTCTTTAGAGATATACTGGAGAACTGTGACAGAACAAATATGGGTCATGGCCTTAATGATTCAAAGTAGATTTCCATTTCTAACCATGATAGAGCTCCACTTACTATGCGTAATCAAGAACAATACTCTAAAACTAATGACAAAAATAATAATAAAAAATTATACTAGTAGACAAAATGCTATTATAAGATATAAATCTTAGCACCACTCATGTACAGGCTTGGGAAATGAACTAACTGCAATCTTTGTCTGGCTTTCAAATCTTCCCAAACTGACACTGCTTTGCTGGTAAGAATATTTCTATCCATATATGTAAAAGCGTCACTGGAGTTTGACTATTGACATGGGATGACAAGACACACTTGGTAATCACACCAAAAGTAAAACACACTTCAAACTGGATTCTTTGAAAGACCCTAAATGGCATCAACAGGTATGCACTTGTAAGTCAGTTATGTGCATTTGCAGATCAACCTTGAGAGACATTTCCGTCAAATCTTATTGAGAAAGTATTTGTCACCACTGAATACTTCTAGCAGTTTAGGACTTTCCTCTCCCCCCTTTTTGTGACACTGAATTTCCTTCTTTCTGGTGACTTAGGTTTGTATGCTGCTTCTCTACCATACTTACCCATGAAGACAATGTTGAGAGAAAATTACTGAAATTATGTTGTGTATGTATTTCTGGATGAGGTAGAGCATCCAAACACACGATGGATGCCTCTAATCAAAAGACAGGGAAATGACAGGATTCAGTAAAATCATACCTATTGCCTAGATGTGTGATCACTTCACTATTGCAAATGCATTTAAAAACGAGAAAAATATTTTTGTGTTCATACACTGGTGGGCTGCATGAATAAAATTATCTGAAAAGGCTGACAGATAAATATACTCTGGAAAGAAAGTCATAGGACCACAATAATGAACAACCAAAATATTATAGGTGTCACTGTAAAAATAGAAATTAGCTTAACAAAGGGAAAGTTTAGAGGTATGATCAATTGCTGTCTGAATCTAAAGGTAGATGAGAGTGATTCTCAGTTGAATATTACAGAAACATCCTGACACCGAAAAACTAATAATTTTCCACAGCTGCCTCAACTCTTTTCTCTGGATTTTGGAGGTGGTTTGGTTGGTTGGTTTTGTTATTCCCAGAATGGAGGGTAAAGAGCTGCTATGCCTTGTCAAGATTATATCCTCTCTAATTCTTTATGACATCCTTTCTGTGCCTTGGAAGTCACCTGGAAGCTTGCATGGCTTTGAAGACAGGGAGACATCTGGTAGTTGTTGTGGCAATGCAATGACAACAGTAAATAACCTTCCTTCAAACTCAAACAACTTTGGACACTGTTGTAGGGAAGGCATTTATTTCAGAAAGAAAAACAACTGAAAGTCCTAAAGGGCAATCTTCCTCCATTTACTACCTCAGTTTTCCCTATGTTAGGCTAAGACAATTATTTCTTTTATCCTCCATCTACCCTAGAAAAACTCTTAATTTTTGCTCTTTCATTTAAGTGCATAACCAAAGAAATCCAACCTCCTATACAGTATAACATTTTATGTTATTGCTGTCCACAGTAGTGGTCAGCAATAACATAACCTCTTTTTATTCCATGTACTAGGTTTTCCTTCTTTATTCTGCTTTTTGAAATGACATTTTACAAGGTATTTTATAGCTCCTAGGAAACAAACTAACAACTAAAGTCAACAGAATTCAAAGCCTGTTGGAATTTTCCTGTAGTAGATTCAGTTCATCTGTTAACTGACAATAAACACAGAATTCAGTTTAGTAGTTCATATGACACCAATTTGTACCTTTAACCCTATCTCACAGCCTAATGAAAGGTTGCACCAGCATTATGAAATATGGATGTGCAAACTGGTAAATGTCCTTATGCAATACAAAAGGAACTTTCAGTTCATCTTTTGATTAAAAAATTAATTAACCAATTTTTGATAGATACATGATGGGAGAGAATAACTAGAAGGAAATCTGAGCTACAAATTATAGCAATGGGATAGAACTTGTAGAAGGGGAAGATGAGTCTTGAATTTCTTTGGATTTCTTTTTATACTTGTTGCTGTTTGTGCTGTATGAATAAAGGAAATCTCTGTGACAAACCTGATTTTCTGTAGCTTGTGATAAAAGTGACTGAATGTGAGTTGTTGGGGGGCGAAACAAAAAAAAAAGGAAAAAGCTTCTGCAGCAATTAGTGTAGGTTAGTGATACGAGGCCAAATCAATGTAGAATCAATAGCTTCGTGAAACAGAAGTAGTGACCATTGGAGAGGCTACACTGGACACAAGTAGCAACAAACATCAACTAACTATGCTGTTTAAAAGCATGTCAAACAGATTACTGTAGTAAGCAAGAATGGTTTTATTCTGCTGTTCATCTGCTCCACAACTAAAGAAAAGTATATCTTCTGCACTGTAATTTCTAGGATGTAATTACAATACAAAGACTAACATTCTTAAAGTGGAAGGATGGACTGAATTTTACACTAGAATCAAGGTGGCAACAGTATTCCTCCCAGTGAGCATTCAGTGACTCAAAGGGTCACAAGGGTGAGTGGTGCAAGGCCAAAACACACTTTCAAATTGACAAAAACTGCAAGAATTTCTTAGATGAGCAACCACTGTTCTGCACATGTGACTTTCTCTGGTCTTTGTCAAGTTGTAACTTCAGCATCCCACTAACAGAAAAAAAAATTGATTTATTAAGCATTAGTAATACCATAACACTACACCCAAACTCAGCACAGAAAGTTCATACTTATGCTAGCAGGATAACCTGCATTTGTGAAGAACTGCTAGTGGTCCCATAAGGCCTTTCATTGTTTGAAGAAAAAAATTGCATGAGTTTTAGATGTCATCTTCTCGAAAATATTTCTGGGTAACTTTTGAAAGATGGTACAATACTTATGCAGCAACTGCTTAGAAGCATGCTCCTGTGTTGGAGAGTAGGATTTTTAGAGCTCCATTTCACAGCAGGATTTCTTGACCTGTTGTAAATGAATTGGTTTCGTTACCTGAGGATAACTAAAGTTATGTCACTCTGATCTTTGATGTCCATTCCTCTTTGACATATGTCGTTGCTGAGAATCTCTCCCATGTGCACTACCTTTGGGCTCCTTCAGGATATGTAACCTTCAAATAAGTGAATACAGATCTACTGAGATCCAAATGTTCTCTTATGGTGTGTGGACAAAATGGGTCTTTTTGCTGCTCTTCAAGTGCAATGTATCATCCTAATAATGAGCTTTAGCCACTTCTCCCATGAGAATAAATTTTCACTAATCTGCTTGGCTTCTAATATGATACAGTTTTTGCTGCTTCACCCACAGGTTTGTCCATAATAGCAATGAAAAGTTAGCATGATCTGTTCCACTAATAACAACAGTCTTACAGACAATAGGATATTTTACAATATAAATTTGGATAGCCGCAAAATTACATTCCACAGTGAAGTTTTAGAAATATTTAATCTCAAATTTTAAATTGTGGAATAATTATCTCTCAATTTCAAGTTTAGAAAAGACATGATAGGCCTCGTTAAATGATCCATAACATGCAAAGCATATTACTTTCAAACTATCCAGATTACTGTCTTGGTTCATTATAACAGCAGTTCCTGTTCACACTACTAAGATTGAGATATATTTTCACTGTAGTATCATTTCTGTTCTAAATCACATTGCTCGGAGGTTTATGGCTTAGTCACTTTTAGGTGGCCTTCAGCCAAAAAAATGTCTTAATAACATGACTGTATATTTTCTACTCCTTTTCTGCATTTGACTTTTTTCAAATTTTGGACAAATCTGTTTTTCATCCCCTTCTCCTTTTGTTTCTTTTTGATGTTGGTGATCTGTCACATTGGAATCCAAATGACCAGTTTTATGCGGTGGTTTTGTTTGGAACCGTAACTTCTATTTTAATGGGCAAAATAGGACTTTTCAAAAAACACAATAGCGAATAGACAACAAACTTCTTATGATTCGCAGATGAATTGAACAGCTGGCTGGCATTTGTATATTTGAAACCTCCCTTTATTCAAATGGTTTAACAAGGGGATGAGGGATTGATTATGTGCAGAAAATATGACCCTTTTTTTCCCCAGTCTGCATAAGGTATCTCAGAACCACTCAATAGAATCCTACTAAATGATATTTTCTTTCTGAAAGCTATTTCTTTTCTAGCTAAGTCCCAATATTACTATTAACAGGCTAGTAAATGGTGTGCAATGTTGTTGTAGATTATTTATTCCAGTATGATATAATACTCTGGTCAGCTCATGTTAGAATTTAATAAAAAAACCCACCCAGATATTTATATGGAACTGATTTTGATAAATGTAGTACAGCATAACATATATTTCACCTTATTAGTCTCAAGGTGAGCTGAAACTAATTCACAGCACAATTTAGCATTCATAATATGCTTTTATTAAGACACGCTCAGTAATACAACTTTCTGAAATTAATCACTTTTATTTGTATGTTTTTAAACATCTTCAGGGACAGTGGATGCCATTCATCATTCTGAAATATTGAAGCCTGTCACTATATTGTTCTCCTGTTGGGCACTATTCAAACATGTTGTATGAGACATGCCTTTTAAGTTATTATCTTCTGATCTTAGAGATGGAAGGAGACTCCACAATAATACAACTTTTTTTTCAAATAAAATTTTCCCTTGAATCTTGTTTCAGAAGCCTACCACAGTAGTGATAGGCAGGATGGCTTTGCTTGTTTTCTGTCTACCAGAAATCACTCACTACAGCATGCCCAAATAGTCTCTTCAAAGAATCTGTTCTTAAGAGCAAAAGAGACAAAGTTATTTGTGATTCTACAGAAATCACTGAGTATAAACTCTCAGTGATATTGCTGTAGGTGAATGAAGACTTCTGGCTTCAAAAATCAAAACTGTTGATAGAAACATTCAAAAATAAGCAACAATTTCCTGCTAACAGGAAATAAGGAAAGGTTGGAATATAACAGCGTAGCAGGATTTTCTTGGATTTGAAGGTCTTGGTTAAAATTTCTAGACTCAGACAGCACCAGTGAGAGATGTATGCTCACTAAATACCAGGGTCTGCGTGCCAAATTTGGCCTATGTGCTCTGAATAAAAGATGAATGTGACAGCAGCAGTGCTGTACGGGCTCAATAATAATATTATTGTGCAAAAATTAGAAGTGAACTAAAACTGTAGGTGGCCAATGTGGAGGTCTTGACTTTGTCCTGTGGAACACACAATTGCCCATCCAGACAAGAGATTCTGTTTCTCCTGAAGTCAGAGTAGTACCAGTTAATTTACTGGAAAGAAAACCGAGTAAGAAAACACCAAAGCAAACTACAGTTAATTTAGTGTAAATTTGAAATTGTAATGAGGTGGGCGACAGATCTGTGCTGCAGTCTTGATCAAATTGTTTGCTTTATAATTAATACAAACATCAGATTTTTTTTTTTCCACAACTTTAGGGTGAAGTTTTAACACACACAAAAAAGAGATTGTTCAGAGTGAAGTGCTTTACTAACGGAAATTGTGAAACATGTCTGCAGGCAGTTTTCCCTGTTATTCAGGCCTTGGCAGAAGATCAGTCACATTCAATTATATGGTGAGATTTTGGCATGCAATATAGAGGATTTTTAAATAGGCAGAAATATTTTCACTTGAGACAGAAAAAGACCAGAGTTTTTCATCATGAAGGGCAAAGTAAAAAATCCTGGATATAGATGTCTAGGCATTCCAAATCTGCATATTGTGATTTGATCACTGAGGCTAGAGGCTGAAGCAGTTGTGAGAAATCTTAGCTCTTTTAAAGTATCACAGACCTAACAGTTGGCATGGTAGACAGTATATAGTCAAAATCTGGAAGGCATCTGACAGCACATCACATAAACTAAAACAGCTAAACTGAGAATAAGTGATATTCACATAGTTTACAGTGTGCCCATGTAAAATAAGACTATACCATTCTGAGACTGTAAACAAGTCAGATATTTTTAAATATTAAGGCACCACTAACCAATACAACAAAACTGGATTCAAACATGGTTGTTGGTTTTGCCTAAAAATGCAGGCCAAAAAAGTGATGATAATGGCCATAGCAAAGGTTGCATCCATGAGCTTACATCAAACTCTTGTCGTATTTCAAGAAGCTATTCTTGCTCATACTTCGTTTTGACCTGGCTAACACAAATTAAAGACCTGTGACTTCAACTGTGAATTATTTTTCCTTTTCCCTCTTAGAAGACTTAATAAAGTCTATGCCCTCTTTCTTGACCTATTTTATAATTTCAGATATTTCAGTTATTCACAACTGCCATCTGTATCACAGATCTCTAAATATGCTGGGTACAATTCACCTGTTGCTTACCTGGGAAGTACATAAAGCAGAAAAAATTTGTGCAAGAAAATCTGGCTTAAGCAGAATCTCTGCAATGCTGCTTACTGCTCAGTCAGTGAAAACAAAAAAATATGATATACAGGGCTCATTAAGCAGCCTGTGGGGGTCAGGCTGAGGTAAAAATCCTGAAGCTTGATGTAATTTGTGCCAAAATCAACATTTTAACTATTGATGCTATTCTTTAGCTGGGAAAGAAGTTAAGCAGAGTCAAAACATTGTGTGTTCCCTCTGGCATTGGAAAAGAAAAACGCTATAAGGAATTATAGACAGGAAACTGTGATGCAGCTGCATTATTGATGATTTTTTGATCTATAATCAATTTTTATAGCATACTGTTGACATACACTATCCTACTTCATATTGTGTGCAGTAATTGAGGGCTAGAGTATCTAAGAAAGCCTTACCCTTGGTTATGCCCTGACATTTCTTTTCTCATGCTGGACCTGTTCTCTTTGTTGTTTTTTTCTTGAAAGCTTGTTTTCTCCATGAAAGTCCTGTATTGGTTATTTCTAATATTTTAAGTCATATTATAAATTAATTATTAACACCAAGTATAAGTTTGAATTAGAGCCAGGGACTTCATCAGGATGACTTTGTTTCATTCAATAGGTTGTGGAGGGAACAACAAAACCCCCAAAATTATTTGTTATTCTCTTTCCTGTTATTTCTATTTTGTTTTGTTTTGTTTTGTTTTTTTCTCCAGCCTCACATTTAATGAAATATATTAGCTGGAGCCTCAAAGAAAAGGAAAGGAAAACACAACGACTTAAATTTCTTGACATTCCCCTTAGTAGGGGAGTGTAAAGGAAAAAGAATGTAACCTGCCTATCTTTCAGTAGTGTACAGGCTAGGAGCCCTCTCTTCCATGTTAAAAACAAGGTCTGTATCATTTTCCTTTGCATCTTTCTTCAAACATGCCTACAGGCTGAAATCTGAGAGCAAATTACATGTTCCCCATGAAATAATACACTAGGAACGTATTTCATTCTGCAGCCCTGATAACTAAGGAAAATTAGTTGCCTGAGTTAGAAATGTAAAAATTAGAGAATTTTTAAGAAGAATTTTTAAGAATATCTTTAAGATTTTAGATAGATGAACTAAAAAATTCTAAGCAAAGCATTAATTTTGCTTCTACTGTTGAAATACTTACTACAGCATCTTTTCATAATTAGTGAAAGTCATTTGCAGTGTGATATCCAGAAGTAGTCTGGGCAGATATATGTGAATCTAGAGAGAAATAAATGCATGAATTGTGATAATAGGCTGATAAATGTAATGAATGCTTATTCTTAATGGTTTGAACACAGAAGTGAATGACTGACATATGGATAATTGGGGTACACATACATAAACTAGAAGCAGATTGGGAAAGCTGAAGACAATATGTTTTCTCAAGTCTACTGTTTTCCATAGTTACTTGTGCCACTTGAGTGAAGCTTGATCTCAGAAAAACCCAAATAAAGCTTTCTTCTCGTTTCAGTTAGGTATACATACATATTTGTACTGAAGAATGATCCACTTTTCTGGGAATGATTGTTTTATCTTTTGGTTTCTCTCTGTAATTTTTTTTTTATTTTGCATAAATGCAACTGTTTAAAAACTGAATATTAAGATGCTCTATTTCCCTCTTAAGTGGAAAGAAAGAGCTGCTCTATTTTGTAATGTAAATAAGCTGGAAATCACAATTCTGCCCTGTTCTCATAAGTGCAAATACATTCAAATATTCTTTTTCAATAACCAGTAGAATCAAGAAAAAACCACAGAATTCATAATTGTTTCATCACAATAATTAAGTTACTCCCTTTGCCCTCTGTAGAATCATAGAATTGTAGAATCATAGAATTATAGAATCACAGAATGGTTTGGGTTGGAGGGGACCTTAAAGATCATCTAATTCCAAACCCCTGCCATGAGGAGGGACACCTCCCACTAGACCAGGTTGCTCAAAGCCCCATCCAATCTGGCCTTGAACACTTCCAGGAAGGGGGTAGTCACAAATTCTCTGGATAACCTGTTCCCATGCCTCACCATTCTCACAGTAAAGAATTTCTTCCTAACATCTAATCTAAATCTTCTCTCTTTCAGTTTGAAACTGTTCCCCCTCATCCTATTATTTTACGTATTTTCTGAAATCATATCTTATTCCCATTTTTTTTTCTAAAAAGGTATTCAAACCTGGATCTCAAAATGTGTCATTTATCCAATATATTCTCCACATACTGTTACTGTGTTCATCATCACTGCTATGTAAATTAGAAAAAACCTGTAAACCTGAATTTCTACTTTTCCATCTTGGGCTGCATTTTGTATGTAGATAGAATAATTCCAGTAAGGGCAAGCATAGCAACATGATTGTCAAAATGTGGTTTCATCTTCCCTCCTAGGTGGTATTGCTCTTAAATGCAACTCTTTATATCAGTGTGCTCCTTTTTTAGAGGAACGGGTTCTACCATCACCCAGCCCATTAATCATCCTTTCATGCAAAGACAGACCAAGGTTTGGTAACACTCCGAGACAAATACTAAATAAAACTTGACTATTTTTTAAAATCTACCTTTTAAAAAGCCGGAACCCACCAATGTTGAGGACTGCAGAAAACTGTGAAACCACATGCCCAAAGTAAGAGCTCTTTAAAGACCATTGTTTGTAAGGTTCACTAGTTTGAGAACAACAGAACAATAAAAGGACAAGAACAGATCTGTAATACTGCTGTGATCCTTGACTGTTACTACATGTTTAATAACTCTTTGCAGTCACAAGATCTTCCAACAGTGATGCTAGGTGAAATTATGTTTAAAACATGCATAACATTTCAACGTCCAAAGTACTCGAGTATCCTTAGAATCTAAAAAACAAACCACTTTGCTGATTTTAATATCCACATGAATATCTCTGACTATTTCTTCAAACATTGTACAAAGCATGTTTTTCATGTGGTCCCAGGAACAAAGTTCAAAGGTGAAACTTGATTAATGTTTATTTTACATACAGGCATGGTAAAAAGGGAGCAACAGGATGACTTCTCAGGTGAAAATATCTATATTAATTTCCTTGCATATAACCCTTGTAAGTGCATATTTCTTCTAATAAAAAAGCCTCTCATGCCCCTGTTTTCTAAAGCTGGCTAGACATTAATCTATCACTTCCTAGATTTGACTAACTGCCAGGATATTTTCTTGTTTTTCTCCTCTCCCCTAGCTAGGATCTGTTACGCGTCAGTTATAGGGAAAAACAGAAAAACTGCTAGTATTGTTTCCATCTGGATATTTAAATTAATCAACCTGTGTTGGGAAAATTATGCTTTTGTTTTTGGAAGTTAGGAGGAAATGAAGTTTACACTTTACATCTGGTAACAGAAGTTTGGGACCTTGTTCATCATATTTGTCCTCAGGACAAAGGCAGTCAAATATGACAATTTGCAAGGAGACTAATAGGTTACATGGAAATGTAGCCCCAGGCAAAAATGGATGAGTAGAAGCTCATCTCCCATGTGTTTATTTTTGCTGGTCTCATTAGTAAGCAGGATTATCTCCTGTGATTCTTCTGGGAAGACAGCAGAATTATCAATAATACGTTAATATAATTCCCCAAAGAATCATGGACTGGAAGGACAGAACTGCTATCTATTAATTTGTTGTTTTCCTTTGTGTTCAACTACAGTACAGATGTTCAGGATCTGTAAGTTCTGAGGATTTCATTCAGGTATGCACTTAATCACCAATCCCTTTGATTCATCAATTGCTTCTTAAAATAATGTAAATTGTGATCTTTCAGATCTATTTATCCCACTATTTCTAACCATTATTTTTCTCTGTAGCAGGAGATGCAGTTTTGAAAAAGTATTTTCCTCTACTTCCTATACAAATTAGGATATAATAGCGTAAAACCTATACTTCAGCAAGGATCTGATGAACTATGATGCTGGAGGCAAAAGCCACGGTTGTTTCCAGCTCTTAATGCATGCATATATACACACATATATTTGTAGACATGTGTGTATACATATTTTTGTGCACAGCTCTCCATGCACTGTATCTCCATGGCCCTTCAGCTGGAAAAGTTTGTCTCCTGTCAAAATACTTGAAAAGATTTATTATTTACTTTCCAAAGATTGTGGTGGTTTGACCTTGGCCTGTCAGTTCTTAGACAGATTTGACTTCAATGCTCAGAAAATAAACATCTCTGCCAAAACCACATTCTAAAATGTAACTGACAGCTGCTTTCTTTCCAAAACTTGTCCGTTAAAGAACTCTTGAGAAAAACAAAACAAAACAAAAAAAACCCAAAACAAAACAAAAAACATCGGAAAAATTAACTTATTTTGGCAGAAACTTGGAGATTGTTAACAAACCTTAAAGTGAAGAGGTTAACTCCATTCTGCAGGAACACCAGGAATAGTGTTCTCTATTGAAGCATATTACTAATAAAGGGGATTGTTGATTTGAAGAGTTTCTCTTCATTTTTTATGTACAGGGTGTTAGTACTTACATTTATTATTTCATCTGACTTCAGAGTAGCGGTCCATCTATGATCATAGAATAATAGAATGGTTTGGGTTGGAAGGGACCTTAAAGATCATCTCACTCCAACCCCACTGCCATGGGCAGGGACACCTCCCACCAGAACAGGTTGCTCAAAGACCCATCCAACCTGGCCTTGCACACTGCCAGGGAGGGGGTAATCACAGCATAACAGGTAACCACTGGGCAACCTGTGCCAGTGTCTCACCACCCTCACAGGAAAGAATTTCTTCCTAATATCCAATATAAATCTTCTCTCTTTCAGTTTGAAACCGTTCCCCCTTGTCCTATCACTCCATGCCCTTGTAAAAAGTCCCTCTCCAGCTTTCCTGTAGGCCCCCTTCTGGTACTGGAAGGCTGCTATGAGATCTCCCTGGAGCCTTCTCTTCTCCAGGCTGAAGAGCCCAAACTCTCTCAACCTGCCTTCATAGAAGAGGTGCTCCAGCCCTCTGATCATCTTCACAGCGCTTCTCTGGACTCGCTCCAAAAACTCCATGTCCTTCTTATGTTGGGGACTCCAAAACTGCTGGTCACGCTTCTTTTGATGCAGCCCAGGATTTGGTTGGCTTTCCAAGCTGCAAGCTCACATTGCCAGCTCATGTTGACCTTACCATCAACCACCACCCGCAAGCCCTTCTTCTCAGGGCTGTTCTCAATCCATTCTTCACTCAGCCTGTATTTGTGCATGGGATTGCGCTGACCCATGTACAGAACCTTGCACTTGGCTTTGTTGAACTTCACACAGTTTACACAGGCCCACCTCTCAAGACTTTCAAGATCCCTCTGGATGGCATCCCTTCCCTTCAGCATCCTTGTCCTGGAAGAGACAAGCTAGTTGTTCTTGTTTTAGTATGTCTAGCTGGTTTTGAATGACAATACTTAAAAGGGGTTTTTTTGACATATGGTATAGTGAGAAGTTGCGTAACATGAGGTTTTTGTGCAAGTCTCAGGATTGTTTACCAAACTTTACATTGCAAAAAGAATAAATGGCCTGAAATCACCTTTCCCACACCCAACATCCTCACACTTACATAAGAAGAATCAACTTTTTTATTACTTGGACACTTTCAATTTTCTCCAGAGTTCTTCTTCATCCAGAACCAGGAATTACTATGTAGATAAGCACAAGGAAAATTCTCAGTGCAGTCAGGGAAAATAGCCTTCTGGCATCACCAAATATAACTGAAGAAACATGACCTTGTTTACTCCCACCACTTGCTTTCTCTCCATTTTTTGAGAAACATATTTTTACTCACTGATTAAATGATTTGGTTTATCTGGTGCTTCATAATGGAGGTAGAGGCTCATTAATTAAACTGTTATTAAAAATGAGATTAAAAACATGTCTATTCTGCTTGGAGATTACTCAGTGTGGCACCAACCATACCGCTTCTAGGTCTGAGAAGCAGCCTTGTTGCAGAGAGAGTGATTCCACAGCATAAGTCTATATTTTCTCCAGACATAGTACAATGGAGGTATATTCACAGTATGATGTGGATATAACAGCTGAATAAATGGAAAGGTAGAAGTCTTCAAACAGTAGTCCCTTGCACAGCACAGATGTGGTTTTTGAAAAGCAGTAGAATAGTCTTTTTGAAAGCAGTAGTATAGTAACTAAATGGCCTTCTCAACTCCTTGTCCCAGTGACTAAGCATGTATTTGTCACTAGAATAAAGCTATATGTTGTTTGAAAGCAGGGCTTAAGCTTTAGCTTTTATAGTTGCTTTATAAGTAGATTTCCTAGGGCTCAGGCAACAAACTTCAGAATCAAAATTTGATACAAACACTAGTGTCTAAAAGTTTGGAAGACCTCTGGACCAAGACTTGGAAGTTAGAGTCAGTACATTTAAAGCACATCATATATTTCAAACCTATTAGTGCCAGAGATAAAAAAAAATAAATCTTAAATTGCAGCCCTAAACATTTTCAAATGGCTCCAGCTTCACTCTTCTAATACTGTCATACTTTTTAATCTCAATTTTCCACAAGCAAATAGAAGACCGCTTCATTTCATGTTTAAGAAGACTTCAGTTTTGATAGGATTGAGGATTCTAATTCATGCTTAAAAAAGAGTCACTATCCAGGAAAAAGTTGGTTTCTTCCTTTGCCGCTTTTTGCCCCATGGATCTTGACAGAGTAGTCATTACTAGAGGATACAAGTCATTTAAGAGAGAAAAAAGAATACCCCTCATTGTTTTCTCTACTCATACGATAGCCACACTTAGTATCTTTGTATGCATCTGTAAGAGACTGAGTTCAATTTCATTCTCTACCTGAGGTAATTCTCATGGTTTGTTGGGTGAATTGTAGTGATATTTATGTAAGAAGTTGTCCATATTTTCTTTAATATTAAGAGAAAAGGGGAAAAATATTAATAGAAAAAGGGAGAGATTATTATATCACTGAAAAAGAGGAAATATACCCCCCATTTTTAAAAAGGGGAAAAAGTTAAGACCCAGGAAACTACAGGCCAGTCAGTCTCGCCTCTGTGCCCTGCAAGATCATGGAGCAGATGAAAACTATACTAAGGCACATGTTAAATAAGAAGGTGGTTGGTGACAACCAAAACGACTTCACTAAGGGTAAGTTGTGCCTGATAAATTCAATGGTCTTCTATGATGGGGTTACAGTGTTGGGGGATAAAGGAAGAGGAACAGATGTCATCTACCTGGACTTGTGCAAAGTATTTCACACTGTCCTGCATGATATCCTTCTCTCTGAATTAAAGAGGCATGGACCTGATGGATGGACCACTCAGTGGATAAGGAATTGGCTGGATGGTCACACTGAAAGAGTTCTAGTCAATGGCTCGATGTCCAAGTGCAGATCAGTGATGAGTAAAGTTGCTCAGCTGTTGCTATTGGGACAGATGCTGTTTAAACTCCCACATGGACAGTGGGATTGAGTGGACACTCAGCGAGTTTGATCAACATGAGCTGGCAACGTGCTCTTCCAGCCCAGAAAGCCAACCAAATCCTGGGCTGCATCAAAAGAAGCATGACCAGCAGGTCAAGGGAGGTGATTCTCCCCCTCTACTCTGCTCTCATGAGACCCCATTTGGAGTACTGTGTCCAGTTTTGGAGTCCCCAACGTAAGAAGGACATGGAGTTTTTGCAGCGAGTCCAGAGAAGCGCTGTGAAGATGATCAGAGGGCTGGAGCACCTCTTCTATGAAGATAGGCTGAGAGAGATAGGGCTCTTCAGCCTGGAGAAGAGAAGGCTCCAGGGAGATCTCATAGCAGCCTTCCAGTACCAGAAGGGGGCCTACAGGAAAGCTGGAGAGGGACTTTTTACAAGGGCATGGAGTGATAGGACAAGGGGGAACGGTTTCAAACTGAAAGAGAGAAGATTTATATTGGATATTAGGAAGAAATTCTTTCCTGTGAGGGTGGTGAGACACTGGCACAGGTTGCCCAGTGGTTACCTGTTATGCTGTGATTACCCCCTCCCTGGCAGTGTGCAAGGCCAGGTTGGATGGGGCTTTGAGCAACCTGTTCTGGTGGGAGGTGTCCCTGCCCATGGCAGTGGGGTTGGAGTGAGATGATCTTTAAGGTCCCTTCCAACCCAAACCATTCTATGGTTCTATGATTCTATGATCATAGTCTCAGGCACATATCTGGACAGGAGAATTCTATCTTCCATTTACTACTCCGAGGCTTAGAAATTTTACTCTAAAAAAATAATTTAACTTACCCTTATTTGAGCTCTTGTCTCTGTTTTCCTCTAGCGATTATGTTTTTAATCACAAAATACATCATGTGAGCTCTTCTTTTGTACAACCAAGGTATGAAAAGAGATTCACTATGATCACCACTTCCCTCTCTTTCTCCAGCCCCCTCCCTTGCACTTTTTAATGGGGCTTTAGCCCCATGATTAAACTTACGGTCTTGGTCTGTTTTGTACTTATGGATTTTCTTTTGATGCTTTTATCAGTGTTGCTGGAAATTTTTTTACTTGTTTCCTTTGGTTTAACTTCAAATGAAGGAACCTTTCTAGAGCAAAAATCCATTTACCCTGTGCTGAAGCAGTCTATCAATCTCAAATAGAATTCCTCTGAGAAAACAGAGCTGTTTTCCTTCTCTCTGTGTGAAGAGGAACACCACTGGTGTATATGTACTCAATTAAAAGTAGATCTTTCATCTGTTTTCAAGAACCAAGTACCATCACCACCAGAGTGGTGTGCTTAGGGTTGTAGGTTTTGAGGGTTTTTTGTTTTTCATTTATATTTTGAGACCTCTAGCGGGATCTAGATGTTTGTTTCAGTGCCTTTTGCAGTCCCATTTCTCACAAGAATAATCCCTAGCTGATTCAGCATCAAGGGCAAAGCCCAAGAGGTAAGGTAATGCCCTGGGTCCAACAACAGATGCAGCTGAGGCTGAGTGGTCAGCTGGTCTCAGCTGTGCATCAAATAACCTCGAGACTCTGCAGTGAGAGCCAGTGACATCTCTTAGGGCAATACTTATCGAGAAAGGAAAGTGCTTAATTTGTTGCTTTATGTTTAAGGGAAAAGGATAGTTTGCATCCTCTGTGCAAACAACGTTTCTCCAAATACGTGATTCTTATCAATGAGTGATGTTTTCTGTGAATAGAAAGAACACAAAGCACTTTTGCTCAGGCCAAGAATGGTCAGCAATATATCTGTGGGCTGTGACAAGGTAATTAGCAGTTTTTAAAAAAGAAGAAAAGTGATCCATCTGACAGAAACTGTTAGAAAGCAGCAGCATTTTAAAGATAAACAATTCAGGTTTAATGGAAGATCTGAGCTGAAGCATCTTGATAATGAGATACAGTATCGTGTTTTGCAGTTTGCGTAGTCCGGTTGGGTGTCTGTGGCAATTTGGAAATCTGTGGAATTTGTTGTAACTAAGTTTTCTTGCTTCTTAGATGTCCTTTACATACCAAATTTGATTGTGCAAATCTTTTAAAGTATATCACAGGAGACAGAAAAGTTACTTGCATTTCAGCCCCCTATACAATTCTCGCAGAGGCCACCCCTGCAGTATTGTCCCCCTGCCTCCCCCCAAAAAAAACAAAACAACAAACCACCATCTTGCCACAGACAATTCAGTGATTTTTGGTTTTACTTGGTACTTGAGTAACTCCTAATGGCCTTTTCTTGCAGTAGCAATCACTAGGGGTGTGAAGGAGAAGGGCAGATCAGAGACTGCTTTGCTAGTAGACACTGCTGGAAATTCAGGAGAATAATGGGGCAAGCCTCAAGGTGGTGGTAGGATGACATGTAGCCATGACCCATTTTATCATATAGAGTTGTGCTAATATTTACGTTTTTACACTTGTGAGGAATCTGCTTTGAGTAGCAGTAATACTGATGTTCCTGAAGTAACAATTGTCATTGTCTCAAGAAAAGAGCTAAAGAGATGAATTGGAGGGATAAAATATATTCAAATGTAATTGTCACATCTCTGCACCTCTGTACTGAGATGAGTTAAAGTAATGGAAATGTAATAAGTTGAGCTTTGCAAAGCTAAGGTGAGATATTTGAGAGTATAGTAGCAGATATTTCTTTAGTCCTTGTTTCTTTACTGAGAGTCAGGGTTCAACAGCATCTTAATGGTCTGAGGATATGGGGCAGGAAAAGGGCTCTATTGAGTAATTACTACACTGCTGAAAGAAATTTTTTGGATACTTTTCTGGGCTGGCACAGGAGACCTGATAGAGGAGGAAGCCAAAATCTAGTCTGGTAACTTTTAGGCTTCACCTTTCAGCTGAAAGGGCATCAATACAAGATGTCTTTCCCCCATGATTTTTTGACTCTGCTCCTGCCATTATTTGTTCCTTTCAGTGTTTACAATAGTATTTAACAGTTGTTGCAATTTACCATCATCTGTTTAATGTTTTTATTCATGTCTGGAAGATAAACAGATTCACAAGCCTATCTTGTGGATTAGTTAATTTCTAAACATCCTTGATGAACTCTCTTTAGAATTCCATTTAACAGAGCCATAATTACTCAGCCTCTGTGTGCACCTACAGCACTTTGCAGGCTGCCGAGGCTCTGACATAAGCCAAGGACACAGGAAGAGCTGGGAGGTTTTAATTCCTCTTCAAATATTATTATGCAGTTTTCCAATGAGGTAATTTCTGAGCAGAAAAAGAATTATAATAGTAGCCATGGCTTACTGCTGTAAAAAAGGAATATGGCATGTAACTTAAAGGAGAGTAAGGCCCCCATCACTTGAATAAAAAATCAAATAAATGTAATACTTGCTTTGCTTTTCCACTATTCCTTGGCAAAACTCTTCAGTTTTCTCAGCTGGAAGATGGGGATAGCAATGCTTCCTTCTTTAACAATGTTTTGAGAGCCATAAAGAAGCAACCTGAATGTAGACTCTTCGGTTGGTAACATTTTCCTATGAGCACATGCTCGTTTTGCTACAGCTCTTGGTCAGAACACATTAGTAAATGAGCTTCTAATTTATCCCTCCGGAAAGTGAAGTCATAATCAGTTAGGACATTTTTATGTAGGATGCTCTCCTTCAAGAGTTGAAATGCTGTTAATTGAATGTAGTCATCCAGAATGCAAGTCAGTGCTTTTGCTGGTGGTGATCTTGGGAAAGAAGTTGTGACTTCATGTGATCTTAATGGTTGTGAGGGAAGTATATATTTTAAAAACACACACAAGCATCTAATTATATTTTAGACAAGTACATACTTTTAAAAATCATATTCATAAATCCTATTTGAATCTGCACAATGTCTTTAAATGGAGGCTGTTTTAAACTTTCATATTTTATTTTCATTTTTATTTAGACAAACCCAAAGAAACTGTCCCTGGAAGGACCAGTTTTATTTATTGCAATCAGTAGCTATTCAAACATTTAAAGGAATAACCACAGAAAAAGTCAAAGGAGTTGGTTATAGCCCTTCCCTTACACCATCACCCCCCACCCCACTCCAGTTTAAATAGATCCCAGGAGGTATTTAAATGATGTGTAGATGTGCTTAGGGACATGGTTTAGTGGACTTGACAGTGCTGGGTTAATGATTGGACTTGATCTTAAAGGTCTTTTCCAACCAAAACAATTCTGTTTCTAACTATTGGCTCATTGACTGAATGGATCTGATTCACTTTAGCAGCAATGCTACCTTGGAAAGCAGGAGATGTGTGAAGATGTCTTAGTGTAATGGCAATCATATTTAAAAAGAGTCGACATCTGAATTTAGTCACAGAATCACAGAATTGGTAAGGTTGGAAGGGATCACAGCGAGTCATCTGGTCCAACTTCCCTGCCCAAGCAGGGTCATCCTAGAGCACATGGCACAGGGCTGCATCCAGACAGATATTGAATACCTCCAGTGAGGGAGACGTCACAACCTCTCTGGGCAACCTGTTCCAGTGTGCAGGAACTCACACAGTAAAGAAGTTCTTCCTCTTGTTCAGGTGGAACTTCCTGTGCATCAGTTTCTGCCCATTGTCTCTTGCTCTATCAGTTGGCACCACCGAAAAGAGCCTGGCTCCATCCTCTTGACACCCACCCTTCAGGTATTTATACACGTTGATGAGGTCCCCTCTCAGCCACCTCTTCTTGAGGCTGAACAAGCCCAGCTCCCTCAGTCTTTCTTCATAAGAGAGATTCTCCAGACCTTCGACCAACTTCATCTTGTTTGTGTCAATAGAAATTTAAAGAATCCTTGTGAAACCGAGTATGTCTGATTCTCTGTTACATTAAGGCCACAACAGGGACAGTCAGGGAATTTTACTTGAACTGTCACTAAGAACACAAATTTCTGATCACTGATTTTGATACTGCTGAAAAGGACATGAACTTGTAAACAAACCATGTAAGTGAATACCTGTCCTCCCCCTTCCCAGGCTCAACTTACCCTATTTTTACCATGGAAAGGTCGGAACTAGGATATTTTTTGCCTCCCAAGCACGTGTTGTCTTGCCCTTGGCTACACGTTGAGCAGCTCAGTTGGTAGAATGGACAAGAGGAGGGTATTTCTGTCCTGCCACATTTTTTTTTACTTGGATTTTTAGGGATTGAAAGAGGCACATTCCTGGCACCCAGGCATTTCACATCCTGATTTCAAGCTTTCACTTCAAAGCACAAAAGCTTTCTGCATACTGTAAAGCACTGTATTTCTGTCCCCTAAAATTAGGCTGAACTATTTTAAATTAAACTTGAAGGAAAAAGAAATCAGACCGAGGTAGACATGCAACATAGATAATTTCAGTCTGAGCAGCTTAAATTTGCTGATGTGTCTAGTCTAATATAGGCCACAAAGGTGGAAAACTGGGCATGGAAAACTAATTTAGTGGAAAACACCAACTTCTATAAACTCTCTATGTTCCTACATATCCTGAACTTACTGAAATGTAAAGCTTGGAAGATTGAAATTTAGAAGCTCATGAAACCATAGATAGGTAAATAGGAACTATATGTGGGTATATAAATATGTAGAGATAGGTAATTAAAATTGTGCATAAATACATTTTCTAATATATGAATGTTTGTAGTACTAGAGTGTAATTAACATCCACTGGATTCTGCACAGTACATAACAGGTATAGAAAATGAAAAGTGAAAATGAGAGCTAATATTCTCTTTAGATTCCACTTCTTTGGTAATTGGCAATTCTGTTCTCACTGACTTTCTGATAATTTACTTCTTAACAGCTTTACTGTTTAATTTGAAATCGACGTTCTTTTAAAGACTATCTTAAATGTAATTCTGTTCACTATGTTCCTGAAAATGTTTTTGAAATAATAAAATCATCTTCTGTGCACAAGGCTCTGACTCCATTTTTCACTTGGTGTTTTGTGGCTTTCCATAAACCTGTCTGTTGGCCCTTATTAGGATCCTCTTATTAAGAGATGTCTCTGCCCGAATTAAGGTGCAAATGAGACCATATGCCAAAGTCAATAGTACAGATTTTATTTAACAGTGAATGTGTGTGTGAGAGAAAGAGAGCTATGGAAATAGTGGGGGGTAGGGGAAGGGAAGAAACAGACTGAGAGAGATTAAGCAAAGATACCACTACCATGTGGGTCCCTGCAGCATCCCACCGGTCCTTCTTCACCCTGGTCTGCTCAGTGGTGGGGAACCCAAAGTGTTCTTCTGGAGGTACCACTTTTATACAGTCCAAGTCCTGGGGATCCACTGGGCATAGGTGCCGTTCCCACAACTTAGACTGGCATGTGTTCTTCCTTTTTCACAGTTTGCCAGGTGGGAATTTTGTCCAGAATTGTTACCCAGATCTGCTTTACCGGATCTGGCTTCCTGTTGTCCACAGTCTGCACAGCAGAATTTTCTGTCCAGTGTGTTAACTTCAAACCTTTAGCCCTGGAATTAAGCCTTCCTGTATGCCATCTGTGCTTATCTTAAATTCCTGCTGTGGTGGCTTATTTTATGGGGACTTCCTTCTCTGACAGTGTTTGAGACAACTCATTGTGCTCTTTAAGTCCTTACAGACCTTCTCCCTACTAAATATAGATTTTAAACTTATTTTTAAAGCATCAAGAAGAGCAGAAATTGAAAATCTGCTTATTTCTGACTACAGTCTTAAGGGAGGTGGACTTTGCTGAGGCATACGTGAAGTATGTAGATATTTCTAGTAGACCTGATCAAAAAGAGTCTTCAAAACGCTTTGATGGGAACCAGAGGAAAATAATTCATAAGATCTCTCTCTGTCCTGATAAAAGGTTTATTTTACAGCAATTCTGTGATTTTTCCCAGTCTCCACCTGACAGGATATGCAGATTACAGAGTTGGCGAATACTCAACATATGATTTGTGGCTTATCAGTGTCTCTAAGGTCACAAAGGGATAAGCTGGTCTGCTGAAGTGCTCTTTCTAAGGGAAGAGGAGCAGAAATTAACACATTCAGAGTAGAAAAAGTACTTCTACCTTTTTTCCTGTTGTCAGTGATTAGTTGACAGCTATGTGTGATGGGTTTCTCCTGTCCATACTTCTGAGGAAGTACCTTTATCTGATGTTCACAGTAAGGCAAACTGCAGTTATTCCTTTATAACTGCTAACTTTACTTATTTTTAGAGATAACAGGAGAAGTTTCCTGTTCATGAAACTGTGGAGGAGTTACTCAAGTTAATAGTTGTAGTTACTTCTGCTGAAGTCATTATGTAAAATTCAGGGACAGGGATGCAATTTACTGATTGCAACAAACTGGTATCGTCCTAGGACTTGTTAAAAATGCTTCTTACTATAAAAATTACACTAAATCTGTAAGAAGTAATTTCCAATTGCCTACTGGAATAACAATACTTGCAAATTGGCTTTATTGTAACTTAACTGTGTATGTTATTTAAAGAGTGAAATAGATAGCTACTGGTAAGGTAAGGAAAATCTAAGCTGCAGAACTAGGCAGAGTGCAGGTGATGTGAGGTTAAGATACTGAGGTTTTTTGTTATAAATAATAATAAAGCTAATATAAGAATACTAAGGTTTGCTCTATTGTTATAGTCTGGGGATGGATAGAGATCAGGGCATTTGATTATTCTTTCGGTACCTGGTTGGGACCTTGAAAGATTATTCTTCAGATGGCATTAACTGAGGCAAAAGCTGGGACCTCATTAGCAGGGGTTGTGCAGGAAGCATCTAAAGCAGAAGTCAGATCTCCGCTGCTGTGAATCCTGAATCAGAAGAAATGAGTCATTAAACAACTCATGCTTTGGTAATCCCTAAGTGGTACTCTGACTCAATTTATATCCTTTTCTGTTCCTATCCACAAACATTTTCACACCTACCTGATCACTAACCAGGCACTGTCCATTTTTATCATCTATTCAACATTACTTCTTGTTGTCCATACACAGCAAACTCTGTACAACTTGGCTTAGAACGAACAAAGCATCTTCGTAACCCCATGATAAGGGGTGGTTGTTGTGGGAAACTGGAGAATGACTTCTCAGCAGGACTGCTGGTGGAACATTTAATTAGTACTAGCTGGGATTTCAGTATGCTTTTAGGATCACAGCATTTGTCCTGCAGTCAGCCTGAAAACTGTCAGTGTGCAGTGGGGCTGTTGCTGGCTTTACTGCCAGTAAGCTCACTGTGGTGATGGAGAAGTGAACCAGATTTATGTCTCGATGTCTTTTTTTGTCTTTTTTTTTTTAGGAGCCACATTTATGTCTAAATTATGGAAGCAGGAAATCATCTCCCCTCTCTCCCTTTGAATTTCCTTGTTTTTCAGCTTAACTCCAAATGTGTGCTACTGTTGCATGCACCTTCTTTCCTCTATGTCTTTGATCCTTTTATATTTGCTCTCTTAAAGTTATCTTTAGATTTGTTTGTTTGTCTTTGACTCAGACATCAGTCTGCAGCGTTGCCTTTGATGGCTGGATCAGTCTGACATTTCTCTGTGAAAACACAGTAAAGTTTCCACGAGGAGGCACCAGTCCTCTGATTTGCTTTTCTAAATTAAACAGCCCCTTGCTGGGTGACATTACAGGAGACATGCAGCAATCTGGCTGCAACACTGGTTTCTGGGCTTATGAAAAAACAGAATCTGAACTGCTTTAGAAATTCTGGACTTGTTGGAAAGATGCATCCAAATTTCACGCGATGATTTTTTTTCTCATCTGATTTTCTTGAAAGGTGAAACCTTATTACGTTGGTAGCTAAGGTGTAATGACTTCTGACAAATATTTCCTGCAGATTTATCATAGGTATTCTGAGTGAATGTTATCCACTGACTCCAAGGCAGTGATTTACTGAAGAGTAAACAAACAATCTGAATATTCTTTTATTCAAAATGAAGAGGAACCTTGACTGTTTTCTATTTGCATATGTGCTCACTTGTGTAGACGTAACCCTTAGATGTATCAAAAAGACATCTTAGACTTGGAAACAAAATTAACACAAAGCATTTCCTTGATGCTTTTTAAAAAATAGTAGTATCTCAGCAACGGTCTTTGTATTCATGCTTCACTAACAGAGTAAGTGATGTGCACAATAATCTTACTACTTAAAATCATAACAAGAACATAAAAAAGACTGTCCTATCATTGTGTAACAATATCCCATGGCACTGTTCACTTTTAAAAAATCATCTGCATTTTTGTGAAATGCAGATAAGTATTTTAAACAGTCAAAAAAGTCTCCAGTGTCTTCTGGTATTTTAGCCTGCTCTTGAGAGTCCAGGAAAAAAAAAAAAAGGGGCGGGGGGGGGGGTACAATCAACGTTGGAGAATAAAATGCTATCTTCTTGCTAGGTTTCAGGAACAGATAATTTTTCATTTACAAATATGTGCTTCAGGCATAATTCAATAAAATATCTAAAGCTTTTGTGGCCTTGTGAGATACTGTAGTGTAGAAATTGGATATATTTTTATTGAACCGATCTTTTAGAAATATATTGAGTAATAGCCATGAGGTTCTGTTTCAGCTTCAGAGCAGTGCTGCAGTTTTATTATAGTAACATCCAATTGTAATGCTCTGTTTAAGGCTGTTCAGACATTTGTGCTATATCCCCTCTATTCAGAAGTTTTGTTACTAAGTCAAAAGGAAGTCTTAAGTTTGTTATAAAATGAGCTTTAAAAAAAATCTCTGATCATGAGCAAATGTTGATGTATTATGAAAATGACAGAGTATCCATCTTTCTCCCCTCTCTGCTAATTTTAACATTTTAATTCATCCATCAATTTATATACACCTTGGTTTTGCATCTTCACACATTAGTCTATGTCATTTACTTTTTGTTCCCAACACTTCAGGCACCATTTCATATTTTCTCCATTTTCTCAAGTATCTTTGATTTTTAGGTTTATGCTATCCATGCTGAATTACCAGCAAATAGGCAGGAAGAGGTACTGAGAGAGAGAGAAGACAAGTAAAATCAGAAATTTTTAGGTTTATGAAGAACATTTCTTAGGGATCTGAAGTTGGAATCACAGTCAACAGGACCACAGTTGCTTCTGCTGGCATTTCTTTTTGGAGATGGGAAATGTTTGCTCCTGGAAATTCATGCCACTGAAAATAACTGATTTCTGTAAATCAGATTTATTCTGAAGAACATATAAAAAATGTGCTGTTAGGTTGTCCTGATTTTTATTTTTTTCCACTGAAAATTTTTTTTTTTTCTTTCTGGTACACTGAAAGCTTGGCACATGTTGTAAAAATGCTGCAAAATACTTTTAATTACGACCAGTATTCCTTTGGATATATTTACATCTTGGAAAACAAAAACAAAAACAAAAACAACAAAACAACACTATAAGAACATTCTTAACAAGTCTACTTGCAAGAAAAGTATGCTCCTGGAATATATTTGCAAAGGGGGGGAAAAAAAGCCAGAGATTTCAGGGGTTTTTAAGTTTAGCAATAGCATGCAGCAATGTATGATCAGGAGTTTAGAAAGAAATAAAATGAGAAGTAACACAGGGATAATGATATTCTTGTAGTTTTAACACAGATTAATTGTATAATTTTTTTTAATTGAAAAGTGATTTTTGATTCGTGGCAGATTCTTCTTCTTCAGACAAACACCATATTAGACCTAGAAACTTATTTAAAAATAAAGTATTTTCCAGTTACAATTTTGTTAACTTAATACATGTTTAATGGACAATACTAGGCTATTTAAAGGCAACATTTTAAACTGTTGCTACTTGTGTGATACTGTATTAAAAGGCAACTTGTTATTGCTATCTCTCAAAGTCTCCACACAGTGAATGGTGCCTTCGATACCCCAGTGCAAGCTTACATTTTGCTGTTAGGTTGTAAGATTAGGTCTCCTTCTGGGAAGAACATTAAGATAAAAGAAATACAGTCTGACAGTGAAAATGAATGGTTATATAAAGATATTCCATAAAGCTGTGAAGAATACCTGTTGTATACTTGGCTAGTCTGATGGCATAGCTATTAGAAAATAACTAGTCTAAATTGTATACATCAGACAGTTATCCTGTCTAGAGGCATCCTCATATACAAAGCAGTTCCAGATGAATATAGCTCTGATGTCTCTGCTGAAAACAAAATCCTTGAACCAGTTCTTTTGTCCAGCTGGAGAGGAATTTGTAATTTGGCCACATAAGTAGGCACACATGTTGATTTTGGAAATCTGCCTCTAATTAGCAGGTGTTTAATATTCCAAATGTATTTGTTCAGGTATCCACAAGCAAGCAAGCTTCCACTGCTACTCTGTATGCAAGGAAATTTTTGTCCATAGGTCAGTAATGAGAAGTGAATTGAATTACAAACAGATGCTGAAAGAGCAGCTAATGTCCTGAAAAGAAAGTCTTGCAGCTATTCCACAGTCTTATTAATTAAAATAAATAAATAAATAAATTGTAGTAAAGAAATAAAAATGCAGAATAATTTGGGCTTTCTACTAGGACAGAGGAAAACACAGCAAATTATAGAGCCAGTCCCTAAAGATTTAACCTGAAAGCAACTCTTGTCTGTGCAGACTACTAGTAGAAAAGGAGAACAGTGAAACTGTGGACCAGTATTACACAGACTGAGCTTTTTTTACCGTGCCTCTTTTGTGGCAGTGCAGTGTGTCATATCAAAGGCATTCTAAATTTACACTACTAAATAACCTGCTAGCAGTGGGGATAAGTATGTGTGTTCTTCATCCCTATTCCAGCAGAGGATTAATGCAAAGTATTCTAAAAAATGTAATCTATGCTTTAGGAACCATGCTTCAGGAGTTAAATCCAGGTTATATAGTTGCCAAAGAAAAGAAAAATAAGAAAGGAAAAAAAGAAAAACCAGACTCAACCAGCAGATGTATCTCTATATGCACTGTGACATAGCATATTGCTTCACTATTTCATCATAATTCTCCAGTTTAGAGGGATCACTGTACCACTGTGCAAAAAACTTCTGAAAAGAAGGAAGGAAACAGACACAAATTTAAAATGACAATATTTTGATCACCAAATAAATAATTGCTAATATTGCATTTGCATTAATATTTTGGTGGAAGAGAGTTACAATTCATCCTTTGCATACACTAATTATTTTAAATAACATTACTCCTGAGAAAAAACTCGGAAAGGACTTTCAAATAAACAAATTAGCTACAAGTAAGATTGCCTGGTTTTGGTGACTTGTTTGATGGTGTCTTATTTGAGTCTTCAGTGGCTCACTTAATTGTTTTTTCTAGGTTTATACCTGATATTACACGTCAAAATGATTGATCAGACATGCTTAACATCTATCACCAAAACCCATATTGAGCTTAGTTTTAATATGTTCCATAACATTTCATATAATTATCAGATACAAGTTAGTTATGGGCATAAATTATTGAAGAGAGGATATTATTGTAACCGATGAAACGTTAGCAGTAAACTAGGTAAACCTGGAAAAGACGTATTTGCTCTACTTTGCATCCACGTTTGCTCAGTGTCCTTTTGTTGAGATGAGATCCTCCACATAGTATCTGAAATACCTGAAATTAAGTTCATGATAATCATGCTAGTTAATATTTGTTAAAAGTTTGAGTTTTGTGAAAAGTGAACAAACTTCATAGGTGAACTGCCACTGCCAAGCAGAGGTTTCAACAGAAAAGGCTCAATTTGTCTAATTCCATTCCCAAATCTCCTCAAGTACCTCTGTAACCTTCTCTTTAAATGAAAGTCAACTGTGTGTAAAATCCTTCGTAATACTGACACCTATGACTTACAGCTAAACAAATAAATGTGGTATTGCACTTCTTCTCCATGTTGCTAATGTACCAGAGATCGTCTGCAACATACAAAGAGGTTATTACCACTCAAACAATCTTCTGCTCATCTTGAAGCAGATGGGTTCTGTCTTACTAAAATCACCACACTTTCTGCAAAAGACAAAACCCTCTTGTTTCCACATGCTGGATTGCTCCCGAAGGAGGAAGACAAAGAGATTCTGTTGCTGCTAATACTGACACTCTTTCCATTTGCTTTTGCAAGGAACATAATAGCAGATATGTTGCACTCGGAAGTATCATGACCCCCACATACTCAAATTTGGAGATAGTAAGAGGTTTCAAATACTAACCATTCATTTAGATTTAAAAAGCTGAAAGTGCTGGGTTTGCTTTGTTGATATGAGAAAGTGTTGATAGGGAAAGAGAAAATCTTCCAGCACATCCAAACTGTTATCAGGAATTTGTATCATTTCTGCACATGGAATAAAATATAACAAACTTAATCTGTAGTCAGGTGGTTTATATAAGGAGGTAATCCAGGAGTTTTTAAGAATAGGTCACGCAGACATCTGCCTGACGTGTCCTAGGTATGCACTTCATCTTGCATCAAAGAAGGAAGATGAACTAGGTAATCCCATTGGATGCCTTTTAACCCAGCATCCAATATCTTTGATTTTGACATTGATAGGTAATTCCCTCAAAAGATTTTCCTGCTCAAAAGAATTAGTAAAATGAAACAGAGAAGGTGTTACCCTCTAAATGATAGATAAATTTGAAGGACAGACTGTTTAACTGGAAAAGATTTTGGAAGGCCTTCAGTTCTTTGCTTTTGCCCATCACCATACTGCTCTGTTAATTTGGACAATTCGGTTTTAATGTTATTTTTATCTTGAGTGTCACATAAACAAGAACCCAGCTATAATCTCAGTTAGATGTGTGGTTGCTACTGCAAAAAGAACAGTCTATTTCTCTACAGGCATTAGGTGACTGTTCGCTACTGAAGTGTCTCTTGGGATGGTCATACTAGGAATTTAGTTTTTTAAAAATCAATGACTCTTGTCTTTGGTAGACAAGTATTCTGGTTTGTTTAGGAAAGTTGGGTTTCCATAGAAGTCAGTGGAAAATTGCCCTTTTATTTTAGTACTATTGGGCAACTTTTTTCAGTGACATTCTTCTGAAATTAACTGGGCCTTAACTCACAAGTTTTGCTGGCCCTGATGTTGTAGGTCTATGATTTACTTGTACAAGTTTGAAACAGAAAAGTAGCTTTGAATCTGATACTTTTTTTGAAGTAAGAACAAAAAGAAGTCTCTATTTATGAATCTTTAAGACAGTGTGCATTGTTTTTTTAATTAAAATATTTTTTCAACTACTCTACAAGTGACAACATTCAGAAGGTCTGATATTTATTTCATTATATCATAACAATGTGGGTATTTTCAGATAGTTATCTCCAGCCTTTTTGTCAGAAGAGAACTGCAATTGAATGAGAAATAACTAGGCCCTTCATCATCCTTTAGTTTGACTAGGGTCATTAGACATGAATCTTGCAGATTTTAGGAGGGTAATGGATTTTCTTTTAATTATTCTATTGACGAACTCATCTCTTCATCTAGGTATCCTTTTCACAGGTCTTTTGGGTTTTGGTTCAGGTTTTTTTAGTTTTAATTTCTATCTCATTCCTGATGAAGATCTGTGGATGCTAAGTCCACTACAGAGAAACTGGTATTGAAAAGTATTATTATACTTCTAATTGTAACAACCAATGTAACATAATATGAAGAAAGTGTCCCAGAAGACTTTGCCTCTGTCCAAGCTCTGCTCAGCAGAAAGCAGTGCTGAAGTTAAGTATTTTTAAGCCACCTATATCTTTTTTAGATTTCAGGACATTTGTAAGCAGCCTGTAAGGAATGGTTTCAGCAAACAGGGATTAGATTCTTCCAGCTGTCTTACATCAGTGTGCAAGAGGAATGATAATACAAGAGTCTATACAAAGGCCACTGCAATTAGAATATTCAGGAGTAATCCTTGTCAGGCTTCCTAGCCAGGTTTATTGATGCTTATAGAGAGGAAATTAAAGCTGCATCAAAACCTTATAGAATAAGGCATAGTCAGCAAGGGAAGAGTTCATGGGAAATTATGAAAATAAGTTGTGGTACCTGGATTTCTTTCTTGAAACTTAGAAAACAGTCAACCATAACAATGAAACCTGAATTTCTTTACTTCCCCCATGGTTGATGTTTTCATTTTTACAGCTTCCTTTGTGTGGCTTGCAAATAAATAAAGAAACTGTCTCTTGCTGCAGTGGCAGTGTATATTAACAGTTAAAAGCCATACCAACATATAAAAAAAAGCAGTTTTTGTTTCTACTTTACGTGTAATGGCAATACATGTCCTAGTACATCACATCATGCTATTCTCAAACTAAAATTGTCCATGTTATGTTATCTTTATCTATGTCTGAAAGAATTATCTTTTGAGGCTCATGATGTATATTGAGATATTCCATTCTTTCTTCCCATTTTGTTAATTATTAAATTCCTAATAAACAGTTTTATCACAGAGCTGAGATTCCCAAAGGTGTAATTTCTCAAGTGCTGTGACGAGAGATAATAAAGCAAAGGCTCAGTCTTGTATTTATTTTTATTGTCTCAGAAATGGTGCTACTCTAGAACATGCAAGATTTAAACTGGTATTACTGAGGTGAAAGGTTGAAGATAATCTCTCTAACTGCTCATTGCTTTCCCTTTATGCATCTCACCATCTGCTTGCAATTGTTTATTTTTTCTCCTTCCCTTCATACTTGGTATTCTGTCCCTGAGAATCATTTGAAGATTGTACTCCTGTCTTCCTTCATTAACATGTCAGAGGGTGCAACTGCCAGAACTAAACAGGCATTGTGTATGGTTCAATGGAAATTTTAATTAATGAGAGCATAGGCATCCTGTAGTCCCATTGTACTTTTTGCAGACTGTCACTCTGGGTGCCATCTCGTGGCTGCACAGACTTGTAAAGATTGCAGGCTTGCAATGATGTGCACCCTTGGAAGAAATTTTTTCTTAGCTCAATCATTTATCAAGGGGTATGAATATCATGGATTTTGGAGGGCCTTATTACCCCTGTTCTTTGTATATATATTTTGTATAATGTTCATACCCAGATGATAACTCTTTCTCACTTCAGATGTTGATAGCTTGCCAACGCTAAAGCAAATATCATTGTCATACCATGAGGTTTTGTTAATGAAATATAGATTATGACAATAAAATATTTCTTCCCTCTCCTTGTCCATTTTCTGTATTCCTAGGCTTTCTCAATACTAGCTTTTTAGAAATTTCTTTTGCACTTATTTTTTAAACTTTTTTTCCATTACACTTTAGATTCATTTTTACCAGGCACCAAGAAATACCTGCCATTTGTTAAGAACAGAAAATCTGGGTTGTGTTTTTTGGTAGAGTTTCGGTTTGTTTTTTGCTTTTTTTCCAAAATCAAAAGATGCCAACATAGAAACTTTGTAGTAAAATCATCAGAATCCTAATGGTCTTTGCCTTATACATGCTTTGTGGCCCACTAACAGTTTTAGCTATTTTGTTCCTTTGTTTTTATACTTCATCACTATTGTTATTGTATATCTCTGTGAGGCTCCACTGACACTTTAAGCCTGAGACATACTTGGTCTCCCTGACTTCTCTATATGCTCTGGAGCCCTGTTTGAGTCATACAGTAAAGACTTTGTTAGACTAGTAACACAACTCTAGCAATAGAGTGTTGCTAGCCTTCAACTCCTTTGAGAGGGAAAGGCTTCTGCGGTTTTCTCCTTGCTTACCTCATAGTAAAAGCAAAGTTTGCATAAAACTCTTGCTTTGGCAGAAGAAATAATTTCCATTCTTTTCTTTTCAGTCAAAAGTCTTTTTGGAGATGTAAAATAAGTACATATATCATTAGGAGAAAATTTTCTTTAACACAAGTGCCTGCTACATAGTGTAATGCCAACAAAGACCTTCAAGATTATTAGATATGACATACAGTGCAACAAATACAAGGTTGTGATATAAAGCATATTGTTTCAAATAAACTTTCTGAACCTTTTATTGGCATGTGAAAACAGAACCCAGGAAGAACAGATGTTTCAGATGTTTATTTCCTATTGAGTTTTCTAGACTTTTGAATATGTAGATTTGCAGACAGTAGACCATCTTGACTCCTGAAAGAATGTGGAGTTTAGTTTTGGTTTATTGTGTCTATCAATCAAATACATATAAGATGGGATAACAAGTCCCATAGCCATTCCATTTCTTACATATGGGGTGGCTAATTGTGGAAAAGATTTTACAGAGATGCATTTCAAGGAATATAGTTGAAATTGCTTCCAGGGGTTCTCAGAAAAGAGATACTGTTCAATGCTGTACATAGATATTCCATGTCTAATTAAACTGCTAATATATTTTTAGCCTGGTTATCATTATTATTTTAAGATCATGTGAATGCAGCTTTATTTAGCTGAAGGAGTTTTCAGATCAGATGCATATTCCTATGGACATAAAGATGTACCTTGAATTCTCTTCTTATGTTGTAAAAAGTTAGGTTTTGTTAGAAGTTGCCAATACTTTTGCCAGTTTACAAAATTCATTTACTAGCAGAAAAAATTTTAAGCTAAGACAGAAATGTCATCATTTTTTTCCAAATAAGAGTAAAAATCTATTGTAATGGGTAGAGATTAAAAATCTTTATGGTTTTATAGCATATAAATAAACTAACATTCAGAAGAGCCTAGTTTTCTAAAATAAATCATCAATGATTCAGAGGGATACATTAATAAATTATGCCTAATTAGCACCACATTTATGGTTATTAAGCATGTTTCTTAACATTAAACACCAGCACTAAGTAATTTTAAATAACCATCTGTTTGCGTACATTAAATGATGGTATTCTTCCTGTAACTAATATTATTCTGTTAGTCTTCTAGGCAAGATAATAAGGCAAAAAAAAATGAAGATAACTATATGAATCCATCACCAGAGAAAAAGAAAATGTTAACAAGTGTCAAGGAAAAATGTAATTAATTAATATTGTGAGTGAGCAATATGGTATTCAGCCTTTAAAAGGCTGAACAAACAGTGAGTGGCAATATACAAATACTAATGTAAGCTTGCTCCTATTGTACGTAACCTTCCATGTCCAAGTTTTGCCAAATGTTTGCTATGTTTTAATAATGTACAAATGACATTCAGTTCCCAGTCAGTTTGTAAATTATCCTGAATATGATATGTCATGCCAGACTTCTATAATATCAACTGTTGGCAGCATATCTCAAAAGGGTCCCTTTCATTGCCTACATGGTGCAATGCATCCAGCTGGGGACATGGCCATGAAGCCTGTAGATCATTGATGTACTGAGGATGTCTGGTTTGCAGTTTGCAATGCAAAAATCTTGTGTTGATAGGTTTTGGCTCCATGGGACCACCTGAGTAATGTTGCTACCAGATGCTTCAGAGTTGCTTTCCCATTTCTGAAAGCAAATGGAATTGATGGTACTGATCAGGAATTTTTCTTGTTAGGGCAATAATCTGTCAGACATATAGATGGAGGGGAATTTCTTCAAGTCTGCTAGTCCAGTTAAAAGACTTCAGTGATTAAATTAGGTAAGTAATTACTTTAGGTAAGTAATTTGCATACATTATGTATTTATGTATCAATGGAGACATCATAGATAATTTCTTCCAACTTCAAATTTTGACCGCTATGTACCCTTTATGTCAACCTTTTGATCATATAGTGGAATGGTCACTCAACTATTTTGATCATATTTGTCTTGCATTGTTTTCTTTGAAGTTGTTAAATAGTTCAACTTGATTTGTTTATAAAGTTTTGGATAGGCTAGGTTATAGTCAAGATCTTTCTTTATTCAAAATACCTATGGACAGTCTCTTGATGCAGAGAACACACTGGCAGTAGAAGCCTAAACTGTGAAGATTTTGTTTCCCACAGCAAAATCCTTTTGTTACTCCAGCTTATCACACTTCAAAGACTGGTGATTTTCTTAAGGAGTCTGGTATTCCGCAACATCCTCAGCCTGGAAAAGTCATTGGCTTTCTCTCCATTCCATATTGATAGACCCGTAAGACAACAAGATAAAAGCTGAAAAGACCTGTCAGCTCATGTTGTCCATCTCTCTTCTCATCCAACAGTCCTCCTTACTGTGCATTTTTAGCACTTTGTAAAAGTCAGGTTTCTGTGTCTCACCAAGCACTATTGAAAAAATATTGCAGAGTCTAATACATATAACCAGTTGTATGGTTGTGGAACATAACAACAAGGACCTGATTCTGCCCTGTCTCTGGTTTTACAATGAACCCCTTGCTTTGAATTTTTTTAATCAATGTTCATGAGAGGACAGTCAGAACAATTCAAATGCATTATATTTTTAAATAAGATTGAATTGTATTTAATTCAATAATACTGTTGTATTTATTAATTCCAAAAGTTGGTTTGAATGTGGCATTCTTAGTCAAATACTTCATAGTGTGATTAGCTCTTTTGTTTACTTCTTGTCTGTTGGGGTTTTTTTAGGAATATGAATTTAAAGAAAAAAAACAGTAGTGATTTTATTGATTGTATACTAGAAGGATCCTGTTGAGATTAACAGCTCATTTTTACTTATAAGTCAGCTTTAAGGACAAGTTTTTCCTCATTATTCTGAGTAGCTCAAATCAACAGACTTTGTCATCATTGCCATCATTATCATTATTATTCCACAGTAAAGGTCACATTGAATGGCATAAAAAAGGTCAACTACTTTGCTTCCTCTACAGTGAAACTCCAAGAGCCTCTATAATTTTCCTTCAAAACAAAGTGGGTGTTAGTTTGAAACCTTCAAGCTCTGCAGGTCATTCTCTATAAACATGAATCTTTACATTTTAGAAGAGAATACTGTTTATGTGTGTGATGCTTTGATGGGAAGTTTAAATGGATAAACATTGTAAAACACCTTTACATTGTCCTAAATAAAAAGCCAGATCTGATAGAACATGGCCCTGCATGAATACAGAAATGGTTAAAGAAATTGACTTCATGAAAACAATATAAGGCAATGGGTTCTCTCCTGCTAAGATATTAAGTAAATAACGAGTTGAAGATTTTTTTTTAAACATAAAATAGTTTTTAAACATAAAATACAGTCTCAGACTGACTAGTCTGAGAGTAAAAGATGAGGTTAAATGAAGTTATTCTACCAGAATTACTTGGAGAAGTAAGATGCTCACAGAGCCAAAAGGATCCAGAAAGACTAAAGGAAAAAAAAACAGACTTGAATACTGCCAGTCTGTCAGGCTTGAAATCTGTGTAAGACAGTTTGAGAGATGCAAGCAGCCTTCTACATTTGGTTTTGCTTTAGCAGGAAAGCCAACAAGGAGATGAGCTCTCCTTGCACTGTCCACTCAGGGTCACCAGAGGATCCTACTGACGACAACTACCCTTGTGAGACATTTATTGCATGCCAAGTCTTTTCTCAGAGGTTGCACTGAAAGTGGGACTGATCAGCATGCACATGTTCTTGCTTCATCCTGATTCCTCTGCAACCTACAGTTTTTTCCTTGTTTTTTGATATGAAAAACAAAACCACGAAATAAAACTCCATAATACCTGTTTTTATCTGTTTGCAACAAAAGCAAGAGAGACACAAAATCTGCAATGCTGTGAATAATACAGCTAGCTGGGAAAATTTCTATCCTTTGACACTCATTCATGCCCCGTTTTTGAAGATGGAATATTTAAAAGGCCAATAGAAGAATTAAAATACAGTAGGACTTTTTATTTCTGTTTACTTTTTTTCCTTTACATGCTGTCCCTAGTAGGTCTGTAAAGGTCATACAGCTCATTTCACAGCAGGGTGAAGGAGGGGGAGTAATTTTGTTGAAGGTATTTGGACTAGTGTAGCGCACAAAAGAAAATGAAGATGAATAGGGTATTTGTGGTGCGCGGTGGATGTCAGGTTGCTCTGGTTTTGACCTCAGCATTAATTCACTGATAGCTTTAGTTAAATTCAGACAATAGCCTGTCAAACTATAAGCAAATAATAAACTAAAGAGGTATAGAAAATGATATTTGAGGTAAACAGTTACATAAAAGAAGATGGGGTTCAATTACAAAGTAGATGCTGTAGTTGACATTTTTTTATTTCACAGTTCATAAATATCTTCATAAAACCCTCAAAGTCTCCAAAAGGTATAAGCAACATTTGAATTTGGGATAAATTTCAGAAAGTGTCAGAGTTGTAATATAAGTCAAGGACAGGATGTTTGTATTTCAAGTTAGTCCTTTTACAGAATACTCAGCATAACCAACTTGCAGTGATGAGCCATCGTGAAAGAACTGAGTTTTTCCCACGCAACATTTGCCCATGTTTCAGAAGTAAAATCTTCCAAAAGACTTGCACTCTACTATGGCAAGTCCTAATTTCAAGATGTTTTGCTCTTAATTATTAAAATTCAGGCTTTTTGTGTAGTTTGAGTATTAAAAAAAATAACAATCCATTGTATACATAGGCTTTATCTCCTCATTTTTTTACACCATTCCAGTTGTTTGTTATGAAAGTTATTTGCTATACACAATCTGATATCCCTAAAAAAAAATATTTGGACTATTCAGCTAGAGATAACTAAGCAGGTTTTTAACCTTGGAGTCCTTTTACAAGTCACAGACTGCAAAATGGAAAAAAAAAGTAGGGCAGAACTTCAGTACAATATTTCCCTTGTGTTTTAATTTTATACAAAAGGACCTATTTCTTTTGTTCACTACTCCTCAAATTGTGGTTGTCCTGCACACGTGTTACACAGACACAGGTATACATGCAGTTCCAATGCTTAGACTGCAATTTCCAAATGTTGCCATTATGTACCCAGGGCAAGACCCACAGAGGTATTAAAAATGAGCTTGAATTATACAGAAATGCATTTAAGGATCTGTGTCAAGGTGCCTTGAAATACCGAGACCTGAACACCATCTGGTTCTATCAAAAGCTAATGTGTTATATGAGTCAAGTAGTTCTGAAAAATCAGGTCACTTAGAGTTTCAATATGTAACATGCTGAGCAACTCCTGCCCTTCAGGATCAAGTTGCTTTTTAAAAAATTAAGTTCAAAATGATGGGCATAATTAGTTTTCTGATACAATTAGTTTGAGGCCAAACAATAGAATACAGTCTCAGATCCAGGCTTTAACTGGATCCTAAGGACATCCTTGCTTTGAAATGTAATATGCCTAAAGAGAAACACAGTTAGTCCCACACTCTTTGTTCCTTATGAGAATATAAATTTTTAATGTGGGAGAATGTAGAATTACATTTTAAGTCTATGTACTGAATATAGCTGTCTAAGCCACTCTTATTACATATTTCTTTGTTAAATTTGTTCTTCAGAAATCCTTTTGATGATTTATTTCCCATGTTAACAGACATTACAGGGAACATTACTGAAACATTTCATGTTATTTTTAATTTTTAATTAGGTTTTATTATTTTAAACTGGTGCAATGTTGTTCAAACACACCCCACACACACTCTATTAGCCAAAATTCCTAATGTAGTAAAACCACATGGTATAATTTCTGCTGAGCTTTTTGCTTGTTTGCCAGTGTTTTGTTTATGTTTATCCTTAGCTGAGGTCATAAATAATGAATGTTCCTCTCAGTAGGCCTTTGCAGCATAGTCCTGAAATCCCTGAGGTTTGTGGTAAAAGACTGTTGAGCTCCTAAACCTGATATCACTCAGCCTACTGTTTCTTTTGAAAGATTTTGTTTATACAGTATATGTCTTCAGAATCCCTGTTTGTGACTTTACTGGTCCACAAGACTTATGTCTGTAGATATTGTCTAAAAGAAAAGTAAGAGGGAAATAGAAATGGTGCCTTGCTGGCTGTTGCCTGTTCTTTCATCACACACATAACATTTCTGCACTATGCTCATTTTTGTTCCTCCTGGTCTTATCTACAAAGAGATATCTTGATATGAATCCAAACAGAAAGAGGATGATGTTTTTCAGCTGTGCTTAGTACTTGTTCGTATGATTTGGAAAATGGTTATCGAGGGTATTCATAGCTTTGGTACATTTACCTTCTTTCCAGAAATGGCTGTTTCCCGCAGCTTTGCTGAGGGCCATACAAATACCCCAGAAACTTTTCAAACCATAATTCATTAAAGCACTTCTAAAAGCTTAAAAAAGTAGGAGAAAGAAAAGAATTAAAACCCCCAAAACACCAAGATATCATCCCCCCCAGGTCTGCCAGGTACAGCCAAGAGCAGAGATGTTTGCTATTGGGAGAATTTCCTTGTTTAGTGTTCCTAATTCATAAAACAAACAAAACAGGTTCCCAAACTAGCTATGTGTGAGCTGCTCAACACCTGCTCTAAACGTGTTCATCCCTACTATGTTCAGCCAGGCTTGAATAGCTGCACAGATCAATTATTGTAGTTTCTAACTGTTCAGGAATAGTGTTCACTCCAGCTAGCCCAGTTTCACATACAGGAGTGCAGTAAGAACTGGCAATGAGTGACATTCCTAATGGTCATCAACAGTGTTGTTATTCATGTGAGTATTAAATAGTAAAAACTTCTAAGGACTTAATTTACTTTTTTTGCCACTTAAGTGTTATGTGTTTTTGCACTTCATTTGAGTAAAGAGATAACATTGATACGTTGCAATTTTATAATGCATTGTTTCCTTGTAATGCTTCGTTTGAAATTACCAGGAAAAAATGAAATAAAAAGTAGAATTGAAGTGTAGACATATTCTCTACTTGTTTCAAATATATTACAAGTCCTTTTGGTGTCTGAAACTGATGACATCATCTTAGTTACCAATGGGATGAAAAATCTAACTACCAAACTGTTTTAAAACAAATTGTTCCATCAGAGTTACATACCTGTTACAGTACCATACCTTATGCATTAATATCATCCACTCTAGCTGCTCACAAAAAGACTAAAAGGAAAGAGACTCTTCTCTCAAATAGAAAATAAGTTTCTGAAAGGTCTCCATTGGAAAAGCTAAGATTTCACCAGAAAATTTGTAGTAGCTTAAAAAGCTAGATATTGTGGCCTGGCTTTTCTTCTTCCTCTAAGATTTTTCTGTCATGCTTTCAATAATTCATCTACAATCTCATACCACTGGGCTACTACAAAGAAGCTTTCCTGAGGACTGTGCCAGGATCCAGCAATCATTGTCACAGGATAGCCTTAGTTTGAAGGGACCTTAAAGGTCATCTAGTCCAACCCCCCTGACATGTGCAGGGACATCCTCTCCTACACCAGGTTGCTCAGGGCCCCACCTAACATGGCCTTGAATGTTTCCAGGAATGGGACATCCACCACCGCTCTGGGCAACCTGTTCCAGTGTTTCACCACCCTTGTGGTGAAAAACTTCTTCCTTATGTCTAACCTAAATCTACCAAATCTACCCTCCTTCCGTTTAAAACCATTACCCCTCGTCCTATCACAACAGGCTCTGCTAAAAAGCCTGTCCTCATCTTTCTTACAGGCCCCTTTTAGGTACTGAAAGGCAACAATGAGGTCTCCTTGGAGCCTTCTCTTCTCCAGGCTGAACAGCCCCAACTCTCTCAGCCTTTCCTTATAGGACAGGTGTTCCAGGCCTTTGATCATATTTGTGGCCCTTCTCTGGACTTGATCCAATAGGTCCATGTCCCTCTTATGCTGAGGGCTCCAGATCTGGATGCAGTACTCCAGGTGGGGTAGAGGACTCCAGAGTGGAGTAGAGGGGCAGGATTACCTCCCTTGACCTGCTGGTCACACTATTTTTGATACAGCCCAGGATACGGTTGGTCTTCTAGGCTGCGAGGGCACATTGCTGGCTCATGTCCAGCCTTTCATCTGCCAGTACCCCCAAGTCCTTCTCAGTAGGGCTGCTTTCTATCCCTTAATCCCCCAGCTGGTATTGATACTGAGGGTTGACCCGATCCATGTACAGGGCCTTGCACTTCTTGTTGAACCTCATGAGGTTCCCCTGGGCCCACTTCTCAAGCTTGTTTAGGTCCTTCTGGATGGCATCCTGTCCTTCTGGTGTCTCAATCACACCACTCAACTTGGTGTCATCTGCGAACTTGATGAGAGTGCACTCAAGTCCACTGTCTATGTCATTAATGAAAAGGTTGAACTATACCGGCCCCAGTATGGAGCTCTGGGGGACACCACTTGTCACTGGTGCCCGACAAGACATAGAGCCATCGACAACTACCCTCTGGATGTGCCCATCTAACCAATTCCTCACTCATCGAACAGTCCACCCATCAAATCCATATCTCTAGTTCAGAGAGAAGGATGTCATTGGGGACTGTGTCAAAGGCCTGACAGAAGTCCAGATAGATGACATCTGTAGCCCTCCCTTCGTCCACTGCTGTGGTTATTCCACCATAGAAGACCACTAGGTTGGTCAGGCAGGACCTGCCCTCAGTCCTCCCTGTCCAACATGTGCCTTAGCATAGCTTCTAGGAGGATCTGTTCCATGAGCTCCCCAGGCAAAGAGGTGAGGTTGACAGGTCGATAGTTCCCGGGTTCCTCCTTTCTCCCCTTTTTAAAAATGGATGTAATATTCCCCTTTTTCCAGTCACTGGGGACTTCACCTGACCACAATGACTTTTCAAATATCATGGCAAATGGCTTGGCCAGTATATCGGCCAAATTGCTCAGGACTCTGGGTTGAATCTCGTCAGGTCCCATAGACATGTGTGTCCAGGTTCCTCAAGTGGTTTCAAACCTGGTCTTCTTTTACAGTGGTAGGGACTTTGCCCACCCAGTCTCCATCGTGCAGTCCTTCCACTCAAGAGGTGCCAGAGGAGAGATTTCTAGTGTAGGCTTAGGCAAAAAGAGTTGTTGAACACCTCAGCTTTCTCCTGGTCCATTGCTAAACTTTTCCCTAACCTTCCTTTTCTGGCCAACATATCTGTAAAAGCCCTTCTTGTTATTCTTTACATTCCTGGCCAGGTTCATGTCCAGCTGTACCTTGGCCTTCCTAACTCCATCCCTACACAACCAGGCAGCATCCCTGTCCTCCTCTCAGGTTACCTGTCCCTAATTTCACTGTCTGTGCATTTCCTTCTTGCCCCTTAATCTGACCAGCAGGTCCTGACTCAGCCTTGCTGGTCTCCTGCCCTCCTTGGCTAATTTCTTGCACCTGGGAATTGCAAGCTCTTGCACTCTATGGAAAACACCCTCAAAGATCTGCCAGATCTGTTTTGCTCCCTTGCCCCTGAGGGCAGTTTCCCAGGGGGTCCTACTGACTAATTCCTTGAAGAGCTGTAAGTTTGCTTTCCTAAAATTCAGGGTCCTGGCTTTACTCCTGGACTGACCCACACTCTTCAGGACCATGAATTCCACCAGCACACGATCACTGCCTCCTATCTTGACTATCAGTTCAGTTGTATTGGTACTATCAGGTCCAGTATCACATCTCCTTTGGTAGGGTTATCTATTACCTGGCTTAGGAAATTATCCTCCAAGCTTTCCAGAAATCTCCTAGATTGACGATAGTTCACCATGCTGCATTTCCAGCAGATGTTGGGGTGATTCAAGTCCTCCAGCAGGATGAGAGACTGTGAACATGATGCCTCCCGTAGTTGTAGCAGANGCAGAAGGGCGTCATCAATGAACTCCCCTTGACCGGTCAATCTGTAGTAGACACCAACCACAAGGTTCCCTTTGTTGCCTTGGTCCTTGATTCTCACCCATAAAATTTTGACCTGCTCATGGCTATTTTGAGAGATAGCTCTTCCACTCTATCCATTTCTTGATGTAGGCGGCAACCCCTCCACTCCTTCTTCCTCACCTGTCCTTTCTGAACAGCCTGTAGCCATCGATAGCCATGCTCCGGTTGTAGGATTCGTCCCACCAACTTTCAGTAATAGCAACAAGGTCATAGCTTTCTAGCAGCATGATAGCTTCTAGCTCATTCTGTTTGTTGCCCATTCTGTGTGCATTGGTGTATAGGCACTTCAAATGGGCTGTCAGCCATGCCACCTTCTTAGGTGAACACCCCTTAGTTCCTTTAAAGTATCTCGCTTTTCTTTCCTTGCTGTCTTCTACTCTCTCAGGAGCCCCTGGCTCACGGTCATGAGACCTCAAGCTTACTCCACTGTGGCCAGTACATCTCAGAGCCACCGGCTGAAGGCCCTTGCTAACCTCCGATCTCTCTGACTCTGTTATGACATTCCATGGACTGTCATGGGCAAGTCTGATATCACTCCCCTCCCCCATCATGCCTACTTTAAAGCCTTGTCAATAAGCCCTGACAGCTCATAAGCGAAGACCCTCTTTCCCCTTTGCCAAAGGTGGATTCCATCTGGTGACAGCAGGCCTGGTGCCATGTAGGTCATTCTGTTCTCAAAGAACCCAAAATTTTGACAACACCAGCCACGAAGCCACGTATTAATAGATTGTATTTGTCTTTTCCATTCAATGTCACTACCCACAACTGACAGGATGGAAGAGAAAATATCCTGCACCCCAGATTCCTTCACCAACAATCCTAGGGCCCTAAATTCTCTTTTGATAACCCTTGGACTATGTTCTGCAACATCATCACCTCCCACATGGAAAACAAATAGCAGATAATAGTCTGTAGGCCGTACCAGGCTAGGAAGTCTTTCGATAATGTCCTTAACCTGGGCTCCAGGGGCTGCAGACCTCCCTAAGAGAAGGGTCTGCCTGACAGATTGGACCCTCGGTTCCCTTTAGAAGGGAGTCTCCTACAACTACAAACCACCTTTTCTTCCTGGTAGATGTGGTCCTAATATGGGGGGTAGCTCTTCCTGGCTCTGGGAGCTCCTCTGATATGGAAGGAACTTCACCCTCAATCACTATTGCCTTCAACCTGACTGGGGGAGAATACAGGACCTGCTTGGTCTTGTGTTTGTGCTGGTGCCTAATACAACTGGAAATCATCACCATTAATTAAAACTACTAGAGCAATAACCTGGCTCAATCTTCAGAGGTCAAACAAACAGCACTCTCATCCTAGCAACAGCAGCTCAGCGCTGTCAGGTAGTGATGGTCATTTCCTCATGGGGTCAGGATGCATACAGCATAAGTTGAAAAAAACCAAACCAGGGTATAAAATATATTACAGCTGATGAGGGAAGCATCCCTTTTTCTCCAGTGCTAGCTTTGAAAATATCCAATTTCTGAACACTGAGACACCTGAAAAAGGTACTGACAATTACAGTGTAATTTCCAATTATGAAATAGTTGATTTAAGCATGTTTCAGATTCCAGGAGTAGCAAGAAAATCTCTTAACACAAAAAACCTGAGACAAGGAATGCCTTGGAATTGTTGCTCAGATATACGGGTGAATAAACTCATCACTAGCTCTGACACAGCACAGTTACACAAAAACACTGTGGCTGTTGCTGAGTACTGATGCCCAGTGCTATGTTGAAAGTGAAACACAGATGAAAAGGAGTGTGAGGTGGAAGGAAAAGAAAAAGACAATCAGATACCAAAGAGCTTGGAGGGACAGGAGGGCTTGGGTAGAATTTTTCTCTAGATGTCTTGTTTACTGAACGCAAATGCTTAAAGTTGTTCAAGGAAGCTAAGCAAATTTCCCTCCATTTCAAAGAATTTTAATGTAACTCACACAGTGCTTTAGAAAAAAAATTGAAGATAGTTTGTTTTCTCTGTGTGTTTTAGGAAGCGATTGATACTGCTTACAGAACTTCATTAACCTCTTCCCAGGTTCTGTTTGTGTTTTGTTCAGATTGTTATAAATGTTTGGACCTTAAGCAACCTGCTCCAGGTTATTTTGAAATGTTTATCCATGCCAAAGGCACCTTCATTCTGTTGCCTTCAAGCAGGTTCATTAAAATCTCTGTGGAGTAGCATGCATTTTATTTGGCATTAGTTCTAGCACAGCTCCTGAAACAGCAGTTTCTGATTGATCTTGAAAGCTACTTTGGTTTTGGCTTTACTGCAAACCCCTCTGGTGCACCTTGTGCCTTCTAACACTGTTCACTACAGCCAGCTTTTCAGACAGTTTAAACCTTGGAAAGCTATTGCTACTTTAAGCTGTAGTGATGTTTGCTTTTTTTTCTTTAAAATCTGAGTGTAGCATGGTATAAAATGCTAGGAAGCCGTCACTTTCCCTTCTGCTAGTCACCTCCTTGTACCAGAGCATCTTTCAAATTCTTCTACCTGTAATACCTTTTTTCTGCACATTGACATGAATCGGCATTTGTTTTCAATTTATCAGCTGGAACTTTTTTACACAGTTATAAACTAAAAAAAAAAATAATCAGTTTACACTTTTTAAACCAACTACAATTGCAGCTACTTTACCACCCACCAAAATTCTGTATTTTTGTCTGGCATAAGTAAGTCTTAAATTAGAACTATTTTCCAGTGATAAGATGCTTCATCTCTTTTACAGCTTGTCTCAAGGACAGTATTAGTACATGAAGTATTGCATGGTTCTGTATTCTTTCTACTGGTCAAGTGAAAATTATTCAGAAAACCCAATTACTGCTTGCTAATGTCTTCTCCAAGTGACATGGCTTTATTGAAGAACAACTTCTTTATTCTGGCCACTGTCATTCTTGCTGTTAATCATGGCCATATCCAAGATCCTTATTCTGGGGTAGGACTAAATTGTACTAGGTTAGTAGAAGTATTTACAAAACAGGGAATTCCTGCCCTAGTGGTTCCTGATCGAAACATTATGTAGAGGATAACAGAGGAATATTTGTAGGGTCAGGCAAACAGACGATATTGACTGGTTAGGCAGAAAGAGGCCTTGGTACTGGAGCTTACAGAGCTTCAACCTTCTAAAGATCTTAAAGCTTATAAAAGAGATCTTAAAGTTTTCTGAAGGAGAATCACAAGAAGGGTAAAGGATTTTTAAGAAGATAATCCATGACCATCTTCCTCCTCCAGTATGATAAAGCTGTGGCTGGAACTTTCAGACAGATAAAAATGTTAAACTAAATCCAGAGCTATGTTTTACCAGACCATCAGTCTGAAGCTACAAGGACTTTCCATGTGAACGCGTGTTTTTCTTCAAAAGGAAGGGCACCGAAAGTTAGACTTCACTGCTTGTTGCATGTGTTTGATATGCTAGATTTTCATCTGTTAGGGAACCTGCTCTGTGTATCTATGATTTTCCACCTGGTAGATATCCACTTTAAAGAACTCAAATGAAGACATTTTTACTCTGCCTTGTCTCAATGATTTCCACAGACAAATAAAAGTTGTTGGGAAATATTTTCTGCTGCCCAGGATTTTTCTGTGTTTGGTTATACTTCATGACTCTTCATATAAGATAGCCTCAAACCAACCTTTGTAATAACATTACCCTCCTTTTCTCCTTTGATGTCACAGTAAGATGTTCAACATGTTTTTGAGTAGAAATATGGTATAATATCAGGTTTTTTAAATGTTTGATGTTGCATTTGCAGTACCTCTGCTTCTGCCACTTTGGAACGAAACTCAGCTTTCAGCGACAAAGGAATTAATTCCCATCTCTCGACTCCCAGTACCCATCTTTAAATTCCTTATACTGCCATGTGTATCAGTGCTCTATTTTGCTTCTGAGTTCTGCACTCTGTAAGTTTTTAAACTGTGAAACGCAATACTAATTTTCTCAAAGATCATCTTAATGCCAGTCTCTTTCCCCTTTTCTCTTTCCTTTGCATCTTTCCATTTGACTTGGTTATTTTTGGGCTTCTTTCTTTGAGTATGAACCCAGGCTCATCCTGAAAAGCATTTTGAGCCCCAAATAACCCCAGTAAAGTCACTAAGGATCCTGCAGAGCTGGTTGTCAAGCATGGTGTTCCAAGACCAGCTGAGCTCTGCCCCTGTTCTCCATGGTTATAAAGTAGTTACATACTTCAATTTTACCCAGCCTCTGACTGCACTAAAGATTACCGGTATTCTCTGAAAGTATGTCCTTACTTAACACCCTTTGCAGTTTCCTCCCTTTTTCCTTCTTACCTTTAAGCCATTCCCTTTTCGATTTCCCTACATGCTCCACTATGAGCTGCAAACTGACTGCTGTTTCCTGATACTGCACAGCCCAACTCTGAAGCCATCATTCCACCTACAGAACACATATGTGTGTATATTGTTGTAGCTTAAGCATGCTAGTGCATGTGGAAGAAGAGTTGCTTTATCTCTCTTCCTTTTCTGATGATGTTTGGTCCCACATTAGGTAACTCTCCCTTGCTCTACTTCTTCCATATTTCTTTACTTTTCTATGATGTTGCTTTTGATATTAGACAAAAATAAAGAGTGGAAATGTTACAACACTGAGAAAGCTAAGATAACATAACATCCTTTAAAATATCTTATTTCAATAGTTAAACAATGAATGTTCAAAGGCTATCCCTGGCAGTGTTGCATGATGCCATCTATGTTTGTTATATTTTACTCTCTTATAACAGAAACTTAGGGGGTTACCTACTGTGTAGCTACACATAAATACACATACTCTATATAGCGATATGAACACATATCATGGTATTCAAAAAATGACACATCTATCAAAGGCTGAAAATCCAACTAAGATATCCCTGCAGCTCACAAAAAAAAAAGAGAGGAACTCATATTCAAACTCTCTTTACAGGCTCTTCAAAGTGTAACAGATTTATAAGTGAAGAAACATGTTTTTTAATCAGTAACTTGATGAAGACCAACAATTGCAGCAAAATGATGGAACAAATTCTCTTTCCTCCAATTGCTTCAATTGTTTCCATTGGTAAAAAGACAAACAATACACATTCACTAAATTACCTTATTTAACAAAAACATTCAGGCACAACATGCAGAATAAGAAAAATCCAATAAAGATAAGGGAAATTAAGAAACATTCATTTATTCTTTTTTTAGTTTTTTTTATAACACAACTTACCTCTTTCTGAAAAAAGACTCTTATTCTGATGCTTTTACTGTGATATGGTAAAGAACTGCTCTTCAGGGTCTGCAAGTGGTGGCAATGCATTTTCTGAATAAGCATAGCAATGGAAGGTATGAAACTGGAAGAAAGGCAAAAATTCTCTTGGTTTGCTCTTGGTATAACATAGGCTTACTTGGCAAGATATCTGATAAACGTGAAAGAAAGCAAAATACCATATAATCTTTTCAAATGTGTTTCATTGGCTATGATATACATCCAGCTACAATATTTATTTTTGAGCAGACGTTTCAAAAAGTTCATTGCTGCTTCTGAATGTCAGCACATTTATCCATTCTAATATATATGTGCACTACGAAAGCAGAAATGAAGATGGTTATGGATTTTTATAGCATGCTATGACTTTTTGGCAGCAGCAAGACCATTTGCACATACTATCAAAATTAGAAAATTAGATTTTAACCTCTAATGTCTATTTAAACATAGCTAGCACATCAGTAAACAGCTGTGCTTAATATAGACCCAGAATGTAATAATAATAATTTAAAAAAATCTAATTTGAAGCTCACCCTTCCAAAGCATTCCTCTGAGATTAATTCTCTTGGCTCCCAGCAAAGGGAGTAGGAGTCAGAGCTTCTTATTTTCTCGAATCGGGCCCTATGAGAACTGTGTTTGTTCTTTAACATTGTTCAGCAATATTTAATACCCGGAAAATGCAGATTGCCAGCTGTTACACATCATCTCACAGCAATAACACATTGTGATATGGAAATCTTATAGTTATTTTTACATGAGTGATACTCAGGAAATTTGAAAGTTGTCAGTAAATAAATATTTGAGTGTTTGACTTAACTTTTTTATTGGTACATCTGCTTGGAAACTTGATAATACTAATCTGTATTTCAGAAAATTAAGCTAGCAGATGTGGTTGGAAAGGAATTTCTTACAGTTTGTGCAAGTACTTATGCATGGTCTATTCTGTTCTGTTTGAGTTGCAATAGCAAATTAGGAGGCATCCTCGACTTGGGAAGCAAGTTGGTGGAGCTGGCTGAACCTGGGGGTTGTACAATGCCCTGCAGTCTTGCCTGTCCTATGCAAGTCTGAACTGTGATGAATTGTTGGTTTACTACTCCCGATTTTCTCCTTTTTTTTCCCCTGTTTGTGTAGCTTGCTTGTGTTTGTATTTGTTTAGGGATTGGGTTTTTTTTCTAATTTTATTCTGAGTGGGAATAAGGTGGCAAGAAAGACTATTCCAGCAGGCAGTGCATAGGCATGAACCAGTGAAGTTTCAATCTCTTCTTTTTTTTTCCCTTCACACCTGCCAGAGAGACAAAAAACCCCGGAGCAGTTACAAATGCAGTTGTCTGTCCCCATAAATGGAATGAGCTCCTAACAGGACAACTGCTGAATGGCTCGAGCGTGGGCACTGCCTGACAGCCGGGCTTTCCTCAGGCAGCACTCATCACTTCAGTGAGGCTGAATCAAGCACTGCACTTTGCAGACTCACAGGATGCTATTTGGAGAGTACGTTTTCAACTGCTGTAATTATACAGTATTTAAAGGGAAACAGTAAGACTCCCATGCAGGATGGGACTCCATCTGGCCTATGAAAAGTGTATTGCTTAGCAACTAGCATTTACTGTTCCTCTCAATTTTATTTTATTTTATTTTATTTCATTTCATTTCATTTTATTTTATTTTATTTTTTGTTGCAAGTATATCTCCAAACACGTCTGTCTGGATTTTTTTTACCCATTTAAAATACAAACAAACAAAAGAGAAAGACTCCAAAACTCAGAGCTGCCTTGTAAAACAATGCATAGCAACTTTTAAGGGTCCAAGCCCAAAATCAAGACTACAACCTTGCATACACCACTAAACATTATCATATAAAAAGACAGAATTTTCTGTAAGGCCCAGCTATCCATGCTCAACTGAATGTTCTTTTTATATTCATTCACTGGTTGTGATTTGATGTCGTTTAAATAAGTGATGTATTTGAGTTAAGAGCTTCCTTCATTTCCTATAAAAATAAAGTATCTTTCTTTTATTTAGATTTCTAAAGTCTGCAGTATTTGAACTTCAGAAACATGAAGCATGAATGCACACAAATGTACCTATACATATACACGTGTATATTTCTGAATTCTAGCCATGTGTCTCCCTTTATCTGAGAACAGCAGATCACTTTCAAAATATTTATTCAGCTCCTCCCTTGTTCGATAACCAAGAACCAACATATATATGTGGGAAAATGTCCACTGAAAGACTGAGCAATTTCTTAAAACCATATAGTAACACAGGGTAACCCACTTGTGACTCTGAACTTTGAAAGAGTTCTTTTGCCCCTGACAGCAGTTATTTTTGCAGAACTGGCTTGAAGGAAACAGCTGGTTCTTGTACTGTGAATAGGTTTTCTTGCTAGAAAGGCTATTATTGGAAGATAAATTGATGTAAAATCACAATAGTATTTAAAAAACTTCTAGAAGCTGGAGGTTATTTCATTCATTTTCAAAGAGTTTATAAATCCTGTTTACCTTGTAGTGGAAATATTCACAGATTATTGGAAGCATTTTTCACTTCCCTTGATAGAGTACAGGGTTAGGATTCACTGTGCATGAAGCACTCACATCACACACTGTATTCTTCTGAAACAACCCTCATACTTGAGCCTTTATGAAAATATTTGTAATCTTTAACACATATTTCAGAATATGCTTGATTAATATTTGAACTACACTTGCTGGAACTGAACCCATCTCGGTGTTTGCAGAGCACCAAGTAGAATAGGGGTCTGATTCCACGGCTAATTCTGCTATACATTAAAAATAAATCATTATGATGTGATGTCTTTCTTTCCTTCTTTCTTTTTCCTTCTTTCTTTTCCTTCCTTCCTTCCTTCCTTCCTTCCTTCCTTCCTTCCTTCCTTCCTTCCTTCCTTTCTCTCTTTCTCTCTTTCTCTCTTTCTCTCTTTCTCTCTTTCTCTCTCTCTTCCTTTCTTCCTTCCCTCCTTATCTTGTGTTCCTCATGTATTTATGTGTTTTGGAAACTATTTGTTTTCTGTATGCCTCAGGATACAGGGTAACACTAGTCATGCTTTGTCACTTGAAACAAAGTAAAATTTACTGGTGTGAAAAGACACAGTGTGAATACTAGACCCATAGTCAAGTTACTGTGGGTTACTGAGCTACTGTCTACCAGCTGAGGTGCATTGAATGACCATGGTGTCTTCTTAGCCTGCAGTAAATAGAAAGCAAAATATATTAACATAAGGCTTTGTGAAAAGAACCTAACTTTTGTGAAATGAATAATAGAAGTATGAATTTTCATGTGCACCATAATTTTTCCTCTCACACTGTTTTTGACAATGCTGAATTATTTTTATTCTGAATATTTTTTCTTTATGAAATAAATTTCTGGGATATATATTCCTTGTTATTTAGATAGGGTTTTTTGATTTTTTTTTCCTAGAATCTGAGACTATACATATTTCCCTTCTTACCATTGTAGTCTCTTTTCTTTTAACATGCAAGTCAGCTATTCCAGCACAGACATAAAATTAGTTTTGCTCAATGGATTTCTTGTCATGCATGTGCAAAAAGCTTCATTTGCCTCCAATTTAAATTTTTGTTTTCCTCTGGTGATTCATTTTGCTGCATCTGTGTTTATTCTATAACCTGTGGATAAGGCATGTTTTCCTAGCTGGGAGCTGGCTGGGTTTTGCTGATGACTGCCATGTGTTGGTTTAGTCTTGCATGCAATTCTGTCTTGATTTCTCTAAAGCTCTCACTGTCAGCATTTCCCCAAGGTGCTCCACAAAGCTCTTCTGGGAAGCCCGTCAGGTAGAGTTCCTCTTCAGGCTTATGGAAGACATCACAGATGCTTTATCCTTTGTAACAAAGTTTATTTCTCTCCAAAAAAATGCGTACTTCATTGTCTCAGTGATAGAAGATTTATTATTATAGTTCATTTGTTGCTTTATCTTTTTTCCTTTGGTCACAGTGATCTGTTTGTTTTTGGGTTTTTTATATTTTATAGCTCTTTCTTGGTAGCATTTCATTCTGTATCTTTTCAATGAGCTTCAGCCTGCATCACTGTGGTTTCTGGCTGATAGAAAGAGGCTTATACAGCAGAAAGATTAATGACAAGAAAGGGGTTGAGTGATTGTTTTCAAAGATAATTTTCTAGACAGCAAAATCTTGAAGATTACTGAACATATGTGTAGTTTAACTTCAGTCTGACAGCTGTGGATACCGCTTTGGTAGAAAGACGTGAGAGGCCTGTGTGCTACAGAAGCAGGTGGAGAGCATTAGGTGACAGGAATTCCCCCCAGGAAGAATGCAGAGGACTCTAAAGGGAGGATGCTGTTGATGTTATGATAAAAGCAACTCCAGTGGATGAAACCTAATGTATGAAATAGAAACACCTCAAAAGCAAAACAGAAGACTAGGTCAGATTCCTAAGATGGGTAAGTGTTGCTGTGCTCTGGTTGGTGTACTCATGAATCAGGTCTTGATGAAGCACAGCTGATCAGTGTTGGTGAGACCTTCTTAATCTGTAAGTTAAACAGAAGAGTTTATCAACTTTTTGGATCAAGAGCTGATAGTAGTAAGAGAACAAGGAAATCCTGCTGTTGCCTAAAGTAAGTTTGGTCTTAAGTGCTCCAGTCTGTCCTTTTTCTCTTTTTTTTTCTTTTTTCCCTATTCTTCATTTCTCAACAAATGATATCTGGAGTTGAACCATCTAAAAGAATTTTTCCTGTATGTCTTGTTAATTCTGAAGGCATTTATTTCTGGTCATGATGAAACTGACTGCTTTCTGTATGTTTTCCTGGGCAAATAGAGGGCCTGACCTTTCCTGAGAAGGTGAAACCATCTTAGAGATTAACCCAAACAGAGACTGTAAAAACAATCCCATCTCTTGCAATAGGCTGTATCAAGTAGTAAATAAGGAGATGAGGCTTCATCTTGTTGATAGCCAGATCTGTGGTTTTCACTGTTACACTGTTGGGTGATCCTTAGCAGAGTGCAACCTGTGTTGTGTTAAGAAGTGGTATATTTGTGGCATTTAAGATAAAACAGTTCTTGGTATCAAGCACCAAATGACTTGTGGGATATAAAAATCTTTACCTTTTAACATTTGCTTAGGAAGAGTTAATATGTTTCTGTCCTCTCAGGATACCGCAATGGCAGAATTATCCTGAAAATTATTTTTAAATAGCTCATAAAAATAAGTATAATCTTTAGAGAAAGTAGTCTTGTATTCTCCTTCCCCCTGTGATTTAATCTCGTGGTAGACTAGCTTACTTACCTGTTCTTACTTACCATTTGCTACTTTATTAGAAGCTGCTTGTGGCTTTGTCTCCTTTTTTGTTTCCAATGTGCTTCAGTGTGAATTGTTTGTGTAAATAACAAGTCCCTCATTCTGTTATGACTCAATAGGATGACAGATTTTTTGCTGAAATGAAAAATGAGCATTATTTACAACCTTCCCCCAAGGGTTCCGATATAGGTACTAGAGTACAAATCCATTCCTTCAGTCTTGCTGTTCCTCCATTTAAAACTGACTTGATAATGCTGTGTGCAAAAAGAACCTGTGTCAGCGTCGCTGCAAGTTTTTGGTTTAATGGACTGTATGCATGCACGGACTCCATAAGCACATACAGATCACTTCAGTTTGTGGAACAAGAGGAATGTTATATGTATTATGTATATATCTTCTTCACTGCAGTATGTATATGAAAAATATTTGGGAATCCGATGCAGAGAGGCACAGTGTAGCTCTGGCTTTCCATGGCTGCAGTAGACTAACTGTAAGCAACTGAGACTGCAGTGCTGCCAGACAGTTCTCTATGGGTTTATGAATGTGAGTATCAGCCTTCTCATGTGACTGTGCACAGAACCCACTACTGCTGGGTATTGGGTACTTCTAACAACTGAATGAGCTCTTAAATGATAACAACTGCTTTAAAATGTCTGCCGTTTAAAATGCCTCCTATCAAATTGCTTGTCAGTCACTGTAAAAATGAGCAGTTATTTCAGCTCTTTATTCAACCCTTTCCATATACAAAGGCTGCTTCTCTTCCATTCTGCATGTGACTGTGCAGTGTACAGATCCAATTCCAAATATGGGAGGGGGGAAAAAGCCAATCTTGGTTACTCTTTTATTTGGCATTTTCCATTCAGTCTTTCTCATAAGTTTTGGGGCTGGAAATATATAGGATTAAGTGGATTCTACTTCATACAGCATCAACTCTGATTGTTATGGACAAGCATATATTCTAGGAAGGGAGTTGGTCAGCTAGTACTGGGTAAAGGGTGCAAGAGTGAATGCTGTGGCTGGAGTGTACTCTTGCCAACTGAGTCTACTGAAGAGAAATATCTGTATTGGAAGCAGGCATAGCATCTAAAAGAGATTAACCATGAAACTCTTCTTTTGATAATAAAAGCCTGAGGACACCGTTGCACTTTTTTATATGGTAGGACATCTGTTGGGCAGAGGGTCTCAGCAAATGATATCAAACCAAATGTATTCTCCAAGTTTCCTACAGCTTTTCTTTGTGTCAGTGTTGTTCTACTGTCAATGATCAATTTTTGGCAAAGACCTTGCCGAGTAACTGATCAGAAAAGATCATTTACAGACCTCAAGTCTGCTCTAGAGGGTGGTAGAGAGTTGGAGTAAAATGCATGCTTGGTGCCTAAATCCAGGTTGTGTTCACTGCCAAAGATATAGAAACAGTTGTTGGCTGAGCTTGGTAAGCAGATACCACTCAAGGGTAAAGATGAGACAAATCAAGAACAAAGGAAAGAGCCAGTGCCAAATAGTTCTGTAACTCACAAAATAATTTGCCTTACAACAGTCTCAATATGTGAGCATTTTTATGGCAAGGGCATGGGAGTCGTTCTGAATAATTATATATTATAATATATTCATGTACAAGCACTTTCCGGTAGGTGATATAACATTGGCTCAGATTAGTTTCACATACTTTATTTTCCCTATGAAGTAGGAAGAGTTGGGGAGTACAAAAAAAACCCAAACTCATAAGCTTGATGCCTAGTGAATTCTCAAATTGCTGTTTACAGGTCATATCCTGGGCTTGTCATAATCCGTAACACAAAGCTTTTCAGAGCTGTATGGCTTGGCCACAGCAGGCAGTTCATAACCTGAAAGGTAAGAATATTCCCAGTGAGAGCTGTGTGGCTGCACTGTGAGGCTCTCTGGAGTTTATAGAGATGCACTTATGTGTTGCCATATTTAACTCTTAAATTTTGTTACTGTTCCCAGGGTAAATAGGATGATTTTGCAGAGACTGTGCATTAGGAGATTATCCCTTACTTTCAGGAAGAGAAAGTTAGGTTCCTATATAGCAGAGTCCCCAAAGAATGCCCCCAGAAAGGCAATGTCAAGTGCTTCTGGCTTGAAAATTGAGGACTTACACCATTTGGGAAGGGTAAACCTGCTGGTTTTCTTCCTCTTAACCTTACCTGAAATATGAAGAAGATATGTTGAAAGACTTTTTTTGCCCACTCAGGTATGTGAGTGCCCACTCAGGTATGTGTACATACCACTCAGGTATGTACAGATGCTTGGAAACAGAAAATCTGACATCTGCAATGTGACAACACCTAGCAAAAGACACTTTTAAATGTAAAGCTAGAGAGTGGAAAATACTTGTATAAAAAAGTGCTTTTTTTCAATATGAGAAATACTATGTACAGTTGTGAATAGTTGTGTAAACTCCATGAGCTTGGGAAGCAGTTAATTCTCAGTAACTATTTTGGCCACAGGATTGCTTAGCATAGTGAAAAAGATTCAGGTGCACTTTTCTGCAGCTTTTAATAGCCTGAACAACCTGTATAACTTTCAATTTTTTTCCTTTTTTTTTTTTCTGACAGTTATCTTCTGACTAGTAGCATATGAAGAAAAATTAAGGCAGAAAGACTTGAACCTTTTTTTCTATAAGTTTTGCTGACACCATCAACTAATTCACTGCCACAGATTGACACTATACAGCAGGTGGCTTTAAATAGCCTCCCAGCAGCTGGAAAAAATTAAAAGACTGATTTTGGGACCATACACCCCTACTCCATCCCCCTATAAAAGTTACAATATTGCTGTTGGAACTCTGACATTAAAGACACAATGGTCTAAACTTTAGTAAGGGAGAATCACTAGGATTTGTAGGCATGGGAAATAGCAAGCTTTGATAAATCAGCAATGATTGGGGACCTTTCTAAGCTCTTTAACAGGGTTGCAAGCTTGACTCTGGAGCTGCAATTCTGTATCTCCTTTGCAGGCGAGTCCCTACACCCCCTTTCAGAATAGGGCAAACTCATGGGGTGTGATGTATATTGTTGAAGCTCTCAGCTAACAAAGCTATTTGGCTTAAGCTGCTCCACAAGCTATAGGACTTTCATAGAGATGCCTATAAAATAAGCAAGGTCAGATTAGGGTTAAGCTAAATGTTGGTTAGGGTTAGACTGATGATAACTGCTCAATGGGAGCAGTGGAAGAGGGAGGGAGAATGAGGTGGATTGTCTGTGCTCCCTTTGCCTTTTTCTGTGCCTCATGACTGTAAGCAGCCTTAATATTATTGGGTGCATTTCATTAATCTTAACTTTGCCCTTAGGATACCAAAACTTTCTTTTTTCCTTTCCTGATGAAAAGACTTTTAAGGATCTCATAACTAGAGGCTGAGTAATCAGGGCACAGGTATTTGTGTGTATGCCTAGAAAACAAATTATGATGTTGAGGTGACTGGTGGCAATGTTTAGACTTGGCAGGATTGGGGTAGTTTTGAGCTGTCTGACTCTGTTTAACTTCAAAAGGCTAAGCTGAGTTAATTTTGTCTTTTTGCAGAGCTGCTGAGGAGAGGACAGTGATTCCCACTGAGGCATTATACTGCTGTAAAGATTAGACTTCATAGTCTGTATTTACTTGTCAGCAACTGATATCCTTACAGAGCTTTTTTGTAAGATACTATTTGTGTTGTTCTGACATAATGTCAGTTTTATATACATGTAAATATTTAAAAAACCAAAAACAAACAACACACCCAAAAACAACAACCACAAAACCTCAGGAAAGTAGACAAACAAGCGTTTGATACTGCTTTATGATTCTGAGAGAAATTAGGGCATCAGGAGCGGATGCTAATTATAAATGAAACTGTACTTGTCTTTGCTGCCCCCTTAGACCAGGTTAAGATAAGTTACATAAAATGATGTCTGTGTACTGTCAATAACATCTGAAATCTGGAGGAATGGGACTAAGTTTTAGCCAGACAGCAAAATTTTTCTATCAATATCAAGAAAAAAGCTAGAGGAAAAATAAAAGCACTGTAGAGCTTGCCTTTGCATGTAAGGTTTATAACAAGCAGGTGATAGCATGACAGTTTAAGATTAATCTACTGTATGGACTACGAAACCTTTAGCATCGTGTGGTCCTGGCTGAAAGCTACTGGACACATCCATATTGTCGGGAATAATTACTAAAATAGTAGGCTTTTCACAGTATCGCTTTTCTATCTTGACTGCTTTATTGGTGCAGGCTGTAAATATTATAAAATACAATTTAATAGAACATGCTATCTGGTTTTGGTCACAATGCTGTTTTTCTTAGGTTTGTTCATGTGATTTACAAGATGTTTGCAGAAAGAAATTAGTATGCTGATCTTAATACAAGAATTTGAATACCAGATATCTGTTCAGACACTTTTCCATAAACCTTTCCAGGGAACTAGAAACAGGATAAAGGTTTGCAAAGAAACTGAAGTAAAGACACTCAGAAACTGCTAGTAGTAGCTTTATTTCCCAGTGAGGTACATCTGTCTTCCCTCCTTTGGTCCTTCTACAGCTTATGAATAAAATCAGGACTAACAGTCCTCTGATAAAAGGCATGCTAAAGGCTCATAAGAAAGCAGATGCCTGCATTTAAGATAGGCTCCTTACTGTACAGTAACTCTTCTCTAAGTCTAAGAATCCAAAGTGCTTTTTAGCTGTTGCAGTTCTTTCCTGGGGTGCAGAGTTTTTTGAGGTGGCTCTGGCCATTCTGGCTGTGTATGTTGCTACTTTAGAAAGAATATACTAGCTGTAAATATTTAATAATTTACTTTTGCTGTAAAATACTCTGTTCTTCTCAAAATATTCAAGCTGCGCTTTAGCAGGGAAAGGTTACTTATTGGACATGGGATTAATACGATATTTGAATGCTGCAAAGTGAGTTGTTTTCTAACCTTTTAACCATTTGTCTGGTTAAAAAGCATAAAAATCTAGTAACTTCTACTTAATGATCTAACAATATGAAGTAAGATGAAGAAGCTCAAAGAAAAATGATTTCCAGATTGTTATGTGGTATCATTCAGTAGAGATGAGAATCATGGATTAGGCAATACTACTGCTCTGTGTTTTAATTTGTCTTTTTTAAAAAATTGAAGTTACTAAATTCAGGTAGCTAAATTGGACAAATAACACAAAATAATGCTCTATAAGCATTTCCTAGTATGATAAACTGATCTATTTTAATTAGCAGTTGCTGTTCTAGCTGGGATGAGATTTCAGCTCAAGCAGATTTAAATGAAGCAGTGCCTGTGGGGATGACCACCCCTGGCCTGTATAAACTAGTACTCTCTCTGCTGTGCACTCAGAAGCACTGTGACAATATCAAATTGGGGAAATTGCTTGCCGTGGATTGCTGAGAAGCTGTGAATTGTTTTATATCTAAAGCTTTGTATCTTTTAAAATCAGATTATTTAATATGTGGTGAAATAAATACTTGAGGAGGTTTATTATCCAGAATATCTATTATTATGAAGCAGAATTTGAAATCAAGGAGGGGTGAAGGACTAATACCTTCCAAATGCCTGAAGGCAGAAGAGAAAACAAAAAACATGGAGCTTTTCTATCCAGTTCATTATAAAACCATGGGAGATCAGTATCAGGGCAGAGCATCACAAAATATTTCTAAATGCAGAGGATAATAAAAGCTCTACATTCAGAAATGAAGTTTGTAAGAAGAGAACACTTTCCACTGCCCTCTGCTGACTGCAAGCTATGTAGTGATCTGGTTCTGCTCAGCTGTGTGTAGCTGCATGTGCTTTTCTCAAAGCTGTGCACTTGAGAAGGAGGTGCCAGCCGCATTATGAATGGACCTGTGAAGATGAGTCATACTTTGAGGATAACGTTTTGCTGCAGGTGCTGCTATAATATCAAAAAGCTTTTCTTGATGCTCACCTGCAATGAGCCATGATATATTGGCAGATGCAAAAAGCTTTTTCAAGTCAACTTTGACTGCCAGGTTATGTCTGTTATTTCATTTTGGTGTGCTGTTTTTGTACTTACTGTGCTTGAAGCCATGTGAGTTTTGGGCTCCTAGAAAAGTATGAAACACTGTTCTGGCTTACTTGTATTGTACCATGTCAGTTTTATTCCAGTCACTGAAGAAAAAAGTAAACAAAAATTCCATAGAAGAGAAGTTTACCCTGCCTTTTCCAGAACTACATGTTAAAATTTTAGAGAGTAAAGGGCAAAGCAGGTTTTAGCATTACAGCATCTTCATGCACGCTCAGCCCCAGGCTGTTTTGGGATCAAAACAGTCTTTAGGGTTCCTTACCATGAAAGCACTGTAACTGTCCTTTGCAGTTAAGCCTGGTTAGCAATAACATCAGGAGAATGATGCAAGAGTAGCACAGCTCCTAGTTGCTTACCATGCTGTGGATTGCTGGGAAGCCTTGATTCATCCATATAAAGAATAAATCTTTTCCCTGTAACTGTTTGTAGTCTGGATCCAACACCAGATTAGGACAGACAGTGTTAGTGAAGCAGAATGTTGTGGCTGACTCCAGTGCTACAAATTTGAGTGAGAAAATAAGGTAATTATCAGTATTATAAGAATTATGGCCCCATATAGTATTTCTATACATGGATTATAATCTTTCTAACATTATTTTAGAATCTTTCTCCCCCAGTTTCTGTAGTGTTTCTATGCTTTAATTTAAACCTGAAATGTCAACATTCTGTACTAGTTTCTCTGAAGCAACTTATCTGGATGTTATGTGCAGGTCGCAGTGTGGTCAAGCACCAGACACCTTCTTCATTTGCTAAACGTAAAGTCAGGCAGCACTGCAAAGCTAGGATAATATTGCAGGCCAAGTAATTACTCTGGGTCAGTAGACGTATTTCAGTAAATATCACTTGGTTAGTTCAGGTCCCAGAAGTAGATTAATAACAGCAAAATGCCTCCCAGGTAAGTCTTTTATCTCATCCTGAGCTCTGTGCAGTGTGGCTTAATGTTACCCAGTAGCTCAGGTTAGCTCCAGTCAAGCTATACAGATGAATTCATCGTATGTGGCCAGAGAAGGGCAACAAAGCTGGTGAAGGGACTAGAAAACATGTCTTATGGAGAATGACTGAGGGAGCTGGGGTTGTTCAGTCTGGAGAAGAGAAGGTTCAGGAGGGACCTCATACCTCTCTACAATTACCCAAAGGGAGGTTGTAGTGAGGTGGGGGTTGGCCTCTTCTGCCGTGCCCATACTGAAAGGACGAGAGGAAATGGCCTTAAATTGCAGCAGGGGAGATTCAGATTGGACATTATGAAATTTTTTCCTCTGTAAGGGTGATTAAGTATTGAAATAGGTTGCCCAGGGAGGTGGTGGAGTCATCATCCCTGGAGGTGTTCAAGAGGTGTCTGAATGTGGCACTGGGTGATATGGTTTAGTAGTGATGTAGGTGGGCAGTTGGACTGAATGATCTTGAAGGTCTATTCTAATCTTAATGATTCCATAATTCTATTCTGTGGTCTCCAGGTCTGAGGATCATGTAGATGCATTAGACATGTTTATTACCATGAGAAAAGAAAAATTCAAGGTAGAGTCTCAATTTTTAGTGAAGTATTTTCCTCAAGCTATTGTTTTTCATGATTGCACTTCCATTCAGAGTGCTTTCAGGCAGTCTCCTTCTGTTTCATGTTCAGTATCACAAGTGGTCTTCAGGGTTTCTTGGATGCTGCTGCAGTGCAACATTTCCCATTGGCAGTCAGCTGTCTCTGAATCTTGTGTCTTCCTCTCCTGTAAATTTGAAGTACTCTTGGCACTTTGGCATGAACACATGGGACCTGCTGTAAGAAAGCATGTGCCCCTGATCTGCTGAGTTCAGAGGCCTCTAAATCAGAGACACAACTTGGAAGGTTATATGGCTACACAGTGTGAATTCACCTGAGGGTCAGGACATGGATGGATAATGTAGGTACCTAGCTTATTACACCTGTGGTGTCCAGTATGTTCAGTTTACTGGCTGAAGGCATAATTCTGTATGAAATCGTTGTCTAGCCTCTGCATGCTTAAATCAGGTCAATGATCACAGTTAAATGTAGCTTGGAGGAAGGCAGCATATGAAAGTCTGTCTTTTTCTTTAGCAAGAATCTTGGTAGCAAAAGCTGTGCCAAGATTAAAGCCTGCACAGCTCTGAATGCTTCCATAGATGGAGCACTTGCAAAATTACAATTAACACTAATTATAAAAGGTGACCTTGTAAAGGAAGGTAAATTCTAAGAACACACCTATAAAATAATGTTTTGCTGGCCTGCCCTAAAGGAGGAAAAAAACCTTGGTATGGTTATGCCTTGTATGTTCAAAACACTTCTGTTCAATCAGTTCCAGCATGTTGTCTAAATGAAACAAATCAACTGTTGCTTTTTCTTGAAAGGAAAACCCTTTAGAGGAAGGTTCATGGGATTTTTACCAAATTTAACTTTGACTGCTGCTTGGCTCTTCTGTCTATTGTACCCTTCCAATGCAAAATTTTTCAGAAATCTTGTGATCAACAGAATGAACCCAAAACTGTGAGGTATGATGGCCTAGATATTATTGGCTGCTCCTTTGTTTTACTGTAACACCTTTAGTTTCTCCAGGAGTTGAGACATGCAGTACCTTTCAGGATCAATGGCTACAGAATTGCCTTTCCATTCATCACCTAAATATTGACAATGGAGAGTTTCATTTTGAAAGCAGACTTATAGTCAAAATATCATTGTTGTTGGCTTCTTTGATAGAAAGGTATCTATTCTAGATAGATCTGTCTATTGCCTGAGTTAAATAACTATTAACGGACTTAAATAATTATCTACTATATCTATTTTTATTAAATGAGTACAGACAATTTAGAAATTATTCGTCTTGTAAACTAACTGCCAGCCCTGTAAACAGCTGTGGGTACAATTATGGTTAAGTCTTTCTAGCACACATTTGATCATTAGAATTGGAGCTCTACAAGATAATTTAAACCTGCTTCACAATACATTTGCAAAGTGTAATTGATTAGTGACTGTTCTGTCAGTTGGATATAGGAATAGCATACAGATTATTCAATCTATCCAAATTCTGTAGGACAAAGAGGAGTAAAATGTATCATCTTTTATTTGACCTGATATCATATGTTGCGAGACTGGCTGCTTGTGAAGAGAGTTGAACTTTGTCATTTTCACATTGTCATTTTTCTGAAGAGAACTGCAAATTAAGAGTTCTATTCAAAGGAGAATCCCTTTCCTGGCAGACTGTTATAAAGTTTTATGGTGTATTCTTAATCAAATTTGAACTATTCATTTGAGTTTGGACTAAATACACTACTCTTCAGTGAGAATTAATATATTTTCCTTCTTGTTCTGATACCAAGCCAAGGTCATGTGTTGCCTTTGTGGACAGAGAATAAGTCCACAAAGATCACTATTAGAAAAATAAAATTTTAGAAATTAAATAAAAATAAATAAAATAAAATTAGAAAAATAAAATTTTGTCAAACACCACAAATTAATATTTTCCATTTCTGATTCATAACTGTAACAGGAAAAGAAAGACACTGATGTTGTTTGTTTGTTTGTTTTGAATTATTTTATTTGTGAAAAATTACTACGAAGATGCGTCTCCAAAGAATATCACCCGGAGCTTTCAAATGACCTAGCCCCAAAGACTTGTTTAAGAAGAGTATCCTCTCCCTCTCATGAAAGATTAATGAGGAATTGCCTTGAAATAGAATGGGTTTTCTCACTCTTGATAAGCCTTTCTGTCTACACACCTGCAAGGTGCATTTTCTATGCTGTGATAGCTATGGCAATTCAGTCAATCACAGGTTTCCCTAACCTTTCAACAGACCTGTGATAAGTATTTGAGGTGATCTGTGGTTATTTCAATGTTTCCCAATTGCATTTTCACACAGAAGCATGCAGGGCCTTGAGGGAGCATGTCATTATGTGTGTTTCTCCTGCCCTTGCCTTCTCCTCAGTTCTGCAGGCCTGTAACTCTGCTCAAGTTCAGTGGACAAACTGCTTCAACTGAAGATTCATGAAAAGAAAAGAATATTTCAAAGGCTTAAGCCTTTAGAAAGTGATCTGTTGGATCCCAAGCACTTTTATTTAGAAAATGAGAGACCAATGCAATTGTGCAGTTCTCACATCTGAGAGAACCCCAAACCTATTTTAAAATAAAATAGCCTGAAATTGTTTGTTTATTCTAGTGGACACTTTGGGGCTGTGTTTTTTGTTTGTTTTAATTTAATTTCTATTATGACTTAGTTGTAGGGTAGTTACATGCCCCAGGTCCCTAGATATTGTTTGAGGCTCTTTAACTAATGTGCTAAGGCAGGACAAGGGAGGCTGCAGTTAATAGAAGAAAGAGCTAGTTACTTGCGTTTATAATTTGATAACTATTTCGGGAACTTGCTGTCCTTTTCTATATTTACATATGTTTCTGCTTGCTGCCAAAGCTGTTTGTTTTCTAATTTGTGATTACTATCAATGTCTTTACTACAGTCTACGAGCAGATGTTTGATATACAGAAAGGCAGTAGCATGTATTGAAGCAAAAATTTATGGGCAAATTGTTTGTTTAAACCTCTTTCTTGGTAATCAAAGATATTGAGGGATAGTTAAGTCACAGAACTGGAAATGATGTCATAATATTTATTAAGAAATGTATATTTTTCCTGATGTTTACAGCACCCTCTGGAAGGTACAGCTATAGAGATCAGGAAGTGAAAAATACTTTGATAGTCAGATATAAAAACGTCTTAAATGTTTCCTGTCAGGAAAAAGTTGTACAGCTAACACAGAGCTATACTGTATGATATCTACTGTACAGCTGCGTGTTAAGCCCTTCAGAAAGAAGTAATAAGGGTTGTGCAGTCTAGTGACAAAGGCACTTGGACGGGAGGTGGGGAGTTCTGGACTCTGCTCCGTAAAGTGTTCTTACTCTTTACCAGTCAGTCAGTGTTCACAGTATATATAGTGTGTGTATACATATAACTATAAATATGTGTGTGCATATAAAGTATTTTGGAAAGAGAACAGAATGTTCCCCCTCTTCCAAGCTGAGCACAGTCAGTTGACAGAACATCGATAGCATCATGCTCTTTCTGGCTCTAGAAGAGAAATCTAGTTTGGTCTCTGATTTCCTGAATTGAGGGTACTAATAACTTGTCTTTAATAAGGGAACCACTGATGGCATTATCAGAATCTGGTTGAGAGGGGAAAAAATTATCAGGTCCTTGTGAACAGTTCTGCCCCTTGACTTCTGGGAAGGTTTTGGGACTGGAGCAGCTCAGAGACAGGCACAGTAAGAGCCCAGTTCAGGGTTCAGTGGCCCAGGGGAGGGAAGCAGTCCACAGATATTATTAGCATAGCATTTTACATTGACTAATTTGAAGTTCTTGTGACATTTTGTACAGGTTTTTGAGACATCCAGCTCGTCCCCATACATCCTGTGCAAAAACCTTGCCCCCTAACACTGGGTTTGATTCCACTTGAGAGGCCAGACTCAGATATTTCTGTATCTAACCTGTACTAATGCAAGGCTCCTTACTTAACAATTTTAATAAACAAGAGCAGTTATTCAGCAGGTGCTATTCAGTTGGTAAATCACTTTTCCTGACAGAGTGCTGAAGGTAAAGCAAAGCCAGATCCATTCCATCAAACCATGTTCCAAACCTATTAGATCCTATCACCAGGCTGTCCTTCCCTTGTGTGTAAATAATGAAAATCTAGAGCTGTCCCTAGTGCAGGGTTGTAATCAAGGTCTTTCATAGCAGGTGTACTGTTTATCTAGTATTTAGAGCTATGCCAATGCACTGTGGTGAACCTGCTCTCTGGCAGGAGTCCCAATTAGAGGAGTGCAACATTTATCAGAACACTAATTAGTGAATGTTATTCTATAGTAATACAGAATGCAGATGTTGCTATTTTTGTCCCAGTGCCCTGTTACAACTATTAGTGCTAAATCTGAAGTGTGGTGTCCTGGGGTACCCCCACCCCACCAGGATTTTCAGAGCTGTTGTCATCTTTCTAGTTCAGACTAAAACTTTTTGTGATTCCTTCTTGCTTAAAAAACATGAGTTTTCTTCCTCTTAGGAGACAGGATTACACTGGCTGTCATTTTACTTGACCATTATTAATAGTGGCAATGAGTATTTTTTTTTTTTACCAGGAATTCTTTCAAGTTTTAAGCTTATATAACAAATTTGAAAGACAGTCAGTTTAGAATTTTGGTTTTCTCATCAGCACTTCGATTCCTCTTACCCTGTGAACACTTCCTATTGGACATTAACAATAGACTTCAATACAAAGACCTGAACAATTCCAAGTTGTTACTTGTATGTTTAGCTACGTATATGAATAAAAACTTTGCAATTCTCCAGTAACTATATGGTTTTCATATATTTCAGGTAAAACATTTACTGTTGCCAAATATAAAATTCATACTTTTGGAAAGAACAATAAACAGACATTATGAGACATTCTTTCTCCTGAGCTGTTTTAATAAACACTATTACTGGATGCTCTGTATCCAATATATGTGCATTTCTACACAGTGCTTTTTCTTCTGTTTGACTCCTACTGTTATAAAACTCAGAAGAGCTTGGAAGGAATGATCCCTCCGAGAAAATCAGCTCTGCTTTATCATTACGTGAGGAGATGTGATGTTTTTCTTCTCTTCAGTGGCAAAGCTGTACAGCTATACAACCATTTCCCTGAGATCTTCAGGAAGTCAGGATAGTCCACGGGGCAATAATAACTACTTTAGGTCAGGTCTCAGTCATTCTTTGGCAGGGGAACTCTTTCACCATGTAAAGGAGCCTTCGGAATACCAGGTAAGGAGCTATACATAAGGTAGTGCCTTCTGTCATTCCCTAATTTAAAAACACCAATTCCACCCCAAAAAAACCCAAAAAACTCATGGTGGTTTTGTTTTGTGTTTTGTTTATTTGCTTTTAATGGAGCCTGCAGGTAAATGTGGATTCTTGACACTATTCAACAACCTATTTGTTTCAAACTGCTGTGCAACAGCCTGTGAGGTGGACTGCGATGTTCATTTCAGTGTAGTCCAAAACTAAACATTGGGATTATTTGTATGAATTATTTATATATGGTATTAATTAAAATAGAGACAAATTCCTTTCTCTGTAAGGTCGTGGACAGAAGCACGTTGGTGTAAAACATTTTCCTTGTAAACTCACACCTGGAATTTATTATGATGCACTTTAAAGATCCACAGGTTAACCACTGCTTGATTTCTTTAGGCTTATATATATTTTTGAGGGCCTTTTGCATTTTTATCTACAGTAATGAAGACAGCCTTCTCAGATACACTGCTTTCAGAAAGCAAATGCTGTTCCAAGCTAAGTAACTTTTTCAGGCAGTACCTTTAGGGGGAGAAAAAAATCCAAACTTTTTAAAGGTCACTTTGCAAACCAGTAGTTTATGTCAAATGCTTCTGCAGCTCTGGACACTCTCTAGTGGTCACCTATAATTGAACACAGCAAGAAAATGTCATAGTTTGTCTTTTTGTCACTTGTTCTTTATCTCTCTGAGGGGCCAGCTTCCATCCTCCCCCATTCCCCAACTTGCTCTTGCATTTAAGTAGTTCCATTTCACTGTATCTTGTTAAACAATGTTGTAGATGGCCCTATAGGTATTTTTTTTTTCTCCACAGCAGAGAAATTTATCAAGACTATTTCCTTCTCTGATAGGAAAATTTTAGAAAATAAACTATGTTTCTAGCTTCCAGTTTGTTTAATTTTTTTTTAAAGGAATTAAATGTGAAACTCTATTCTGAAAAATGTTCCTTTCTATGTTTGTCCATTGTATGAAAACAGTGCCAAATTACCTATGCATTTTTGCTCACTTCCCTGGTTTGTACCACACTAAGTATAAAAAAGGAAGTGTTTGAGATAGATTTGTCTTGATCCCAGCAGAACACCATTTGACTATAGAGACACCTGTGGTGATAGTTCTCCTATTCCGTGCCAGCATCTTCCATCCTTTCCACCAACTGCTCTGGCAGCTGGATGGCATGCCATGTTACCTTGTTCAGCCTCGTTTTCCCTGCAGACAATGCTAGACTACAGATACTATTTGTCACCCTGGGTTTTGAGGTTACTTTTACTGTATCAAACTGCAGAGGCACTCATGACATGTGATTTGGTAGCTGACTTGAGAAGTGCCCACAAACTGTAGTCATTACACTGGAGGATAGTGACAGCAGGAAATACCTGTTGGGCAGCCAGTGGTCAAGATGGAGAGCCCTGGAATGGCCCGTGCTGCTACTCAAGGATCTCTGCCCACATGAGCCTCTCTGCTTGCCTTGCTCTAGGCAGCACAGTGTGGGGTCTAAGCCATCGGTGACTGCTAGGTGCCTAAAGGGACAGATAATCCTTCCACCTTCTTGCAGCACAGGTGAAAGAAGAAATAGAAGGGAAGGCAAACTGTTGTCACTGTATTAGAGATACAAAGTTGTTGACATCAAAGTTGCCTGTAGCCACTCTTAGTATTCAAAATCTTGTTTGAATGTTCATCTTAAATGATGATTACCGTGAGACAGTACTCTTATACCTAGTATTAAACTGGTCTGTTTGGCACTTCCTTTCACAAGATATTTTAATATATTAAGTCAAGCGCTTAATTTTGCTTGTATTAGCTTGATGTCTTTAGCATATCCGTGAGGAAATTCACAGATGTGGTTAAACTAAAGACTTTTAGTAAAATTTTGGGGGAATATTAAATTATCTTTAGAAATTAATTTTATGAGACTTCTGATGTAACACTTACTAAACAGCACATCTATACTTGCCTGAAACCTATTAAGCTTTACAGGCACTACACTATCTGCACATACTACACTTCACAGCATCCTAGAAATTTAGAATAACTATGTCAAAAAACTCTTGCACCATGCAAATATAGTATATCTCATGGTAATGCACAAGACAAGATGTACATACAAGATGTAAATCATGTTATTGGAAATGTTCACATATGGCGTCCATCTCTGACTGTCTCTCTTGCAGCTGGGTTAGTATGGCTGGTTGTGTTGATTTCCAGTTGCACAAATCGGTAAAGAAAATAATTGGTGTGTAGGGTATATGCATTATGAAAACATCCACTTTTACCTGTGCTAAAAATAAGTAGCCAGTGACAGTTATAAATAACATTTTGAGCCATTGCATTCAAACTGGGAGCTAGTGCCATCTTGCCTTCAACCTTTCAAGTGCTCATTCAATCACTCTCATTTAACTGCTTAGCATATAACTGTGTTTTGTACTTGGCTTGACTGTGGTACAAGCGCAGCTTCATCATCTAGAACGGTAGAAAGTAAGTGGGGTCCTTGAAAGAATGATAGGCAAATGTATCTCACCGACAGTAGCATCAATTAACTTAGTAATGTATTACAATTGCCATCAGTAAAGAATGCAAGCCTGGGCAATCTTGAGCATATCAGGACTCCACAGGATCCTGGCCTTGCATGCCTTGCCAGTGGCAGCACTGCTGAAGGGTAAAAACAGCTAAATAATCCTTGTAGACCTAATGAGTATCTAATGAGTAACACTTCAAGTTATACTGGCAGATCCAGTTCAGCATGCCTGCTCCTCCCTCTCCTCATGCACGCACAGTTTGAGACAACTCTCCACCAGAACATGCTCTACATGTTCGTAAATTATTGGTAAAGAGCTTTCAGAAAAACACTGCAAATGCGTACCACCAGCAAGCTGATGTTGGTGTTGCTGGAATCATGCTGGTTAATCAGCATGTGGACTTCCAAAGCACCTGGTTAGCACACCATGGCTACAGTGTTCTCCTTCTATCCTCTTGTTCTCTGTTGCTCACTTTAGCTGCAGAAAGATGGGTTAGTGTGTTAAACAGACGCTTGGTGGCATTACTCTGAGGACATGACGGGTCAGTCAACATCTGCAGTGAGATTTTGCAGACAGTGTTGTTTGTTCTTCTCTCTCTACGAACCCTAGCATGTGTACAGGCAAGGTAGTAACCACAGTACTTTACATTTTTGCTACTACACATGACTGGCATGTCACCTGCATTTGCAGGATTTAGTTGCAACTTCACAGTGAAATAACCCCCATGAAAAGCTATCTTAGTTTTCAACTACCCAAAGATGGCCTGGTAAAGAGCTACCTTTGGTAACTGTCCTTATACCAGTCTCTGGTTTGTTAGCTACAGGGTTTCTTGAGGGAAGGTGACTCTTTAAATCTGATGTTACCAATTCTAAGCTCTTAAACTAAAGTGAATCCTTGATGGATTTCCTGGTTAAGTAGTTTAATGTTCTGTGGCATCCTCAAAAAATATATCAAAAGTCAAATATTTGAAAGTAATGAAATGAAAGAGACCGGGAAAATACTAATTCTACATGCTAACTTTTTTTCTCTTCATATTTGTATGTGAATATCAAAGGTAGGACAGCTTTCGTAAGAAAGAGGGAAAAAAAGGACTTGACTGACTAATAAGTGTCTGCATCATAATACCTACTTAAAAGGGGTAGGATTAAGATGGAATTTACCATAGTGCTGAATTTTATGATTTAATGTCCTCTTGTTACAATTTCCATGGTTTCTGTTTCTTTTGGAAAGATGATAATAAAGATTGGCACTTTATTCAACTCTTAGAAATATATACATTTTGCATGTTGTCATTTTCAGTTTTTCCTTTTGCTTCCATTTTCCGAATTCAATGAGATTATGCAATGTGAGGGAGATTTTTGTGTTTTTCTCTTAATCTTTTAAAAAAATTTCTTGTAAATGACTGCTATCCCAGATTTATTAATTTTAAAATTTTCATTGGTAAAAGAAAAAACATATTTTTGAACTTTGTGTCTGGAGGGTGGCAAGGCACATCTGTTTTCTGAAAGTTTTTCTGTTATTATTTAGTTAGAACTGGAGGATTTAAAACTTTTCCAGCATGGTCAGAAAGAATCCTAGACTTGCTGATAGCTTTAAACATATGGAACTTTATGAGTGGATAACTTATTTTGAAAATAGTAATTTACAGGACAGAATGTACTTGCAAGCTATAACTTCCTGAATAATTATTGAACTTGTTTTCTGTTTTAACATAGCTGACTACTCTTTTTTGATGGTAATGACACATTAATGTTCACAAATGTGACCATTTCAATTCCTATGAAAACGATGCATACTGTTCAACAGAAGTCTTAAGGATCATTGCAGGGCACTCGGATAATGATACGATATTTTGTTATGCCCTTATCAAGGAATGTGCTATGTAATGTGATTATAAGTGGGTTTTTGTTGGGTTTTTTTTTTCAATTAAGATGTATCAGTTTCCAGTTATAACTCTCTAGCTAATAATATTTCTTCAGTCTCATTAAGGTGTGTTATGCAAGTAACCGTTGAGAACCAACATTTTGTTCTTCTGCAAATAACAAAAGGAAAGAACTGAGGAAGGGAGATCCAGCTAGTTTGACAGTTCAACCTTACATAAATATTTTTAACCAGAGCTTTAAAAAAAAGCATACAGTCTAAACTTCATTCAACCTTCTACACTGAACCTATTCCTGCTGCTCTTACTGCAGAGAAAATGCTGTTTTACCTCTGGTGGTAACTTTGCATCCAGGCCTGCAGGACACAACTTCCCTTTGCTTTTTAAGGACTCAGTCTTGTTGTAAGAAACAAATACCTGTAATTTCTCAGCAATAAAGGCTCAACAAATTTTGTTAGAGTTCAGTTCAAATGCAACAATCCTGTACCTGTTGAATTCCTGCTATCTATCTAATGAAAGTATAAGGAACATTATTACCATTTTATTATATTAGTATTCCTAATAGTATTTACACTATATAACTTTCTGTTCTTTTTTTTTTTTTAACTTGGATTTTATTAAAATTCAGATCCAAATTGTGCCATTCTTTCTGCTGTTGGGTAGTAATTTTCTCTGCAAATAGTAACTCAGGCTACTGGCAAAGCGAAGTGTTGTTCAACCTGATTAAGGGTATTGGAATCACACTAAATTGTTAATCTTGGGTTAATACTATTGTATTTGAAGTTCTTGATTTCTGGAAATGGGGTGAATTGATCTCTTAAAGTGAGGTAGAAATACAATATTAATAAACTGAGATTTATACAGTGGAATATCTTCAGTGTAATTTGTTTTGTCCAAATTACAAGGCATAAGGGACATATTTTTCTCTGTATCTCAACAGAAATTCAGTAGTCTAATAGATGTGCAAACAATGTAAGTTGTTTTGGACTTGCCCTCCTGTGATTTAACATTCACATATAGCAATCAAGGTGTAGACATTTTCCCTGAGTTACAATACTAAAACGTAAGCAATAATACCATGGTTTAAAGAACTCATGGTTGGATTATAGAGTAGAATATGGTTTTGTCTGGTTATTATCAGAATGGCTAGCTGGAATATCCACAATTAGAGGGAATGCTGGTTTGGGGTCCGCTCCCAATCCCTTATAGTTCGGATTGTGCCTAATTAAATTCACATTTATTTTCAGGTTGAGTAGAAATTGGGGGTTATAAACGTATGCAAGATATGGTCCCTTCCAACCCAAATCATTCTATGATTCTATGATTATAACTATTATTACAAATAGCATTGTAACCCTACACTAATAGGATATCTAGTTCCTTATATTGTATTTAGATGCAAGTGGAGGCAGTGACAGGTTGCAGCTAAGGGACACGATGGAAAAGAATAGGTGATAATCTTAAGACTTGCAAATACTTATTGAATAAAATATTAAGGGAGACACAACTTTAGAGCAGAAGGGCAATCCATAGAAGCTCATGCTGTTCAGGACAAGGAAAAAGAGGAGACTGCTTAGAGGAGAAAACAATATCTTATTGAATAAACATTATGCACTGAGGAACAAATAGAAATCAAGGCTTGACTGAAGATCAAAGAAAGTAGCAATTATAGAATCATAGTATCATTAAGGTTGGAAGAGACTTTCAAGATCATCCAATCCAACCACTTACCTGCATCATCACTAAACCATATCACCCAGCACCGCAGCCAGATGCCTCTTGAACACCTCCAGGGATGGTGATCCCACCACCTCCCTGGGTAATCTATTCCAATACCTAATCACCCTTACAGGGGAAAAAAATTTCCTAATGTCTAATCTGAATCTCCCCTGTTGCAATTTGAGGCTGTTTCATCTTGTCCTTTCACTATGGACATGGCAGGAGAGACCAACCCCTGCCTCACTACAACCTCCTTTGAGATAGTTGTAGAGAGCGATGATGTCCCCCTGGGCCTTCTCTTCTCCAGACTGAACAACCCCAGCTCCCTCAGTCATTGCCCATAAGACATATTTTCTAGACCCTTCACCAGCTTTGTTGCCCTTCTCTGGACACACTCCAGCACCTCAATGTCTTTTTTGAAGTGAGGGGCCCAAAACTGAACCCAGCACTCAAGGTGCAGCCTCACCAGTGCTGAGTACAGCGGGACAATCACTGCCCTATTCCTGCTGGCCACACTGTTCTTGATGCAGGCCAAGATGCCATTGGCCTTCTTGGCCACCTGGGCACACTGCTGGCTCATATCCAGCTGGCTGCCAACCAGCAGCCCCAAGTCCCTTTCTGCTGAGCAGCTTTCCAGCCACTCTTCCCCGAGCCTGTATCGTTGCCTTGGGTTGTTGTGGCCCAAGTGATGGACCCAGGACTTGGCCTTATTGAACCTCATCCTGTTGGCCTCTGCCCATCGATCCAGCCTGTCCAGATCTCTCTGCAGAGGCTTCCTACCCTCAAGCAGATCAACACTTTTCCACCCAACTTAGTGTCATCTGCAAACTTCCTGAGGGTACACTCAATCCCCTTTTCTAGGTCATCAATAAAGATATTAAACAGAACTGGCCCCAAGACTGAGCCCTGGGGAACAACACCAGTGACCGGCCACCAGCTGGATTTAGTTCCATTAACCACAACTTTCTGGTCCTGTTCTTCCAGTCATTTTTTCACCCAGTGAAGAGTTTACCCATCCAAGCCACGGGTAGCCAGTTTTTTAGGAGAATGCTGTGGGTGACAGTGTCAAACTATTTACTGAAGTCTAGACAGACTACATCCACAGCCTTTAATTAATGTAATTAATATGAGAAAAACAGGGCACTTGGAGATGAGCTAGACAAAGACTAAGGACAGTGATAAAGAGAGAGGAGTGAAAGGGTTGAGGAAAGATAAAAATGCATGTGAGAAGACATGAGATTCTCAACAGTATGAAAATGAGGTGTTACAAAGCATTTTTGCTTTGAAGAATGAAGAGGCCTCTCAGCAGAGCAAAATGAGGTGGTGTGCTTTCTGCTAAGAATGAGGACTGATCCAAACATGAAAAATTCACCACCAGACAAGTCAGATTTTTAGAACATCTGTCCAGTATGTGTGGTAAAGGTCAAATTCTATCTGACTTTGAAATTAAGCTTGTACATACATAATAGAATCATAGAATGTGCTGAGTTGGAAGGGATCCATCACGATCATCAAGTCCAACTCTTGTCCCTGTGTAGGGCACCCCAGGAGTCACACCATGTGCCTGAGAGTGTCATACAAACGCTTCTTGAACTCAGTCAGGCTTGGTGCTGTGAGCTCTTCCCTGGGGAGCCTGTGCCAGTGCTCAACCATCCTCTGGGTGAAAAACCTTATTCCTGATATCTCACCTAAACCTCCCCTGATTCAGCTTCCTGCCATTTCCCCGAGTCCTGTCATTGGTCACAGGAGTGAAGAGATCAGTACCTGTCCCTTCTCTTCCCCTCATGAGGAAGCCATAGACTGCAATGAGGTCACCCCTCAGCCTCCTTTTCTCCAAGCTGAACAATCCAAATGACCTAATCCGCTCCTCATAAGACATCCCCTCCAGACCCTTCACCATCCTCGTGGCCCTCCTTGGGACACTCTCTACTAGTCTGATGTCTTTTTTATATTGTGGTGCCCAGAACTGCACACAGTACTCAAGGTGAGGCTGCATCAGTGCAGAGTAGAACGGGACAATCACTTCCCTCAACTGGCTGGCAACGCCATGCTTCATGCACTCCAGGACACAGTTGGCCCTCCTGGCAGCCAGGGCACACTGTTGGCTCATGTTCAGTTTGCCATCAGCCAGGAAGCCCAAGCCTCCCTTGGCATCATTAATCTGTACGTACAACCATGGTTGCCCCGTCCCAGGTGCAGAATCCAGCACTTGCCCTTGTTAAACTTCATGTGGTTGGAGATTGCCCATCTCTCCAGCTTGTCAAGTTCTCTCTGCATGGCCTGTCTGCCCTCGAGGAAGTCGACAGCTACTTCCAATTAGTGTCATCAGCAAACTTGCTTAGAATTTCTTCAAGACCTTTATCCAAGTTGTTAATGAAGATGTTGAATAAGACTGAGCCTAGGATGGAGCCCTGCGGAACCTCACTAGTGACCAGTTGCCAGCCTGATGTTACCCCGTTCACCATCACTCTTTGTGTTCGACCTGTGAGCCAGTTGTCCAGCTGTATGCTGGACATTTTGTCCAGGAGGATACTTTGAGAGACAGTATCAAAATATTTGCTGAAGTCCAAAAAGAGTACGTCTACTGGCTTTCCTTGATCAGCTAGGGGGGTTACCTTGTCATAAAAGGAAATTAAGTTTGACAAGAAGGACTTTCCACTCATGAAGCCATGCTGACCATGACTGATGATTGCGTTGTTCTCCAGGTGTCTTTTGATACCTTCCAGAATTATCTTTTCCATAATTTTACCGGGCACTGAAGTGAGACTGACTGGCTTGTAGATTCCAGGGTCCTTCTTCCTGCCCTTCTTGAAAACTGGAACAACATTAGCCAGCTTCCAGTCAGCTAGGACCTCTCTGGATTCCCAAGATCTCCCAATAATCATTGAGAGAACTTAGCAATGATGTCAGCTAGCTCTTTGAGGATTCTCAGATGAATCCCTTCAGGCCCCATGGACTTGTAGGGAACTAGCTGTAGCAGCAGATTCTGCACAAGTTCAGAGTCAACTGGGAGTTGATCATTGTTGCAGTCATGGTCCTCCAGTTCCGGGCACTGAAATCCCCTTGTTTCATCATCAGCTTTGAAGACAGAGGCAAAAAATGCATTAAGCACCTCTGCCTTGACTATATCCCTGTTGGGGACAATATACATTATTTGGTATGGCTGTCTGACCAAGACCATTCTTTTTGCACATAAAAAGTGCTGTTACCTAAAAGAAATAGTTTTGATGTGTATTCAGCACACTCGCATGAAAAGATCTCAGACAACAATGGGGTTTCACCATTTGAGTGTTTTTTGTTGTGTTTTTTTTTTTCATTATAACATGTTTGAGATAGTTTCCTTCATGCATGGCACAGAAGCCTGTATGGTATGATAGGAGATGGAGGCTTCCTGACACTCAAATTAAGGATACAACATGGAAATTGAGCATGAAAAGTGTTTAACAGTGCAACAAAAGACAGATTGCAAAAGAAAATAAATCTATTTTGTTACAAATTTGTAGCTAAGAACTGTAAGGTTTAAAAATGGTCACTGCTCTCTAATTATATCCCACTGTCCCCGGTGCATGAATGAAAATGAGAAGAATGAGTATACTGTCTTGATCTGAAGCAATTGTTTTAAAGTAGTGTTCAGATGAAGGAAAGATATTATAATATGCAATTCTTTATTTCATCATTTTCATTCATTATTTACATAGTCTATTATAAATTTATATGGTCTACAGAGGATATCTGGATAATTACATGATTTCTTTCTTAATCTAACTGTTAGCAATAAGAACAGAGTTCAAAAACTGTAAACAAGTTTTGCTGGGAAAAAAAAAGTTGTGCTAGTGTTTGATTTGAATCTTGGTTGTTTTTGCTATGCTGAGGGTTATTGTTTTGTTTCAAGCCACAACAATGATTTTAAAATCTTCTTGTCTCTGAAATTTTGACTGAAACAAACCCAAATTTTAAAGAAACCCAGTCAATACTATTTAATCTAGCGATATAGTCACACATTTTAAAATAAGTATTCTTCACATCTTTATTTAAAAATTCATACAGTTAAACAGATCAGAGAAAAAGGAGACAAAAAGAGAAAACTGGCTATGCAGCACTTCATCTTACTCCCCTGTATGTAATGTTTGACCTTCAATTATTTGTGTGATCTGTACTTACTTTTTCACTCTGTCTTATTGTAATATTTTTCTGGAGATATGTCAAACTGCTAAAAATCTCTGGTTGCTTCTTCAAGATGACAGACACTATATTATTCAGGTCAACAAACTGATACTATTTTTTGTTAGTAAATGTTACTATTTAGCAGAGGTTTAAAAATGCTTTCCAGAAGGCTATTTTATTATTGGGGGATGTACAGTACAAGCACATAGTGAAATCTTTTACTTTTCCAAGGTGGAAGCTGCAGACTGAACTACAGATGGATTAAAACTCAAAATCTTAAGAGGAAAATGACAAATGGACTTCTTATTTCCATGAGAACAGATCAAAAAATGGGAAAACACGTCATGCAACGTTACACGCTTGCGGAAGAGTGGCTGGAAAGCTGCCTGGCAGAAAATGGTTTGGGGGTCTTAGGGCAGCCAGCCGAATACAAGCCAGCAGTGTGCCCAGGTGTCCAAAAAGGCCAACAGCATCCTGACTTGTATCATAAATAGAGTGTCTATGAGGACTAGGGCAGTGATTGTCCCCCTGTACTCAGCACTGGTGATGCCGCACCTCGAATACTGTGTTCACTTTTGGGCCCCTCACTACAAGAAGGACATTACAGAATCACAGAATCCTAGGGGTTGGAAGGGACCTCGAAAGCTCATCCAGTCCAACCCCCCTGCCAGAGCAGGGTCACCTAGAGTCCATCACACAGGAACGCATCCAGGTGGGGTTTGAATGTCTCCAGCCAAGGAGACTCCACAACCTCTCTGGGCAGCCTGTTCCAGTGCTCTGTCACTGTTAAGTCTCCTCAGACTTCCAGTACTTATTCCTGCTTTACAGACAACACATAGTTTTTCCTATGCACTATATTCAGAGCAAAGTGAAGAACAGAGATCAGTATGGGTAAGAGTGTGACTTAGGATGCTTAGAAATACCTTTTATCATGGATGATCTGTTAAATTGATCATGCTGGTAGGTTGATTTGAACTGCTTTTATTTATATTGGAGATACCAGTATCAAAAAACCTTGGACAGAGGGCTGCTATTGTAATGGTTTCCCCCTGAGTAGTTAGAATAACAGCTTCCTCTGCCTTCTGTTTAAGTTTCTTAACCTAGGCCTCCCAAATACTTACTTCTTCATTTTTATTCAGTATTATGTTAAGGATTCTGTTGCTGCACTGAGCAGCATGAGGTAAATGAGAGGGAAGAGTGACCATCAGAAGCAAGACTATACATCTGGTAAACTTTGAGCTGCCTGAATGATTAGGAACTATTTGGTGGCTGTTTTTTGTTGTTTGTTTTTTTGGTTTGTTTTTTTTTTTTTTTTTTTTGTGCTGCATAGTTATAAGTCATTCTGAAGCACAAAAGAGATGCATCTTGAGCAGAAAAATTGTGAGTGGGTGAGGATGAGATAACAGATGTGAATGTAAGACGGCATTTTTGGCTAAGCTGGTGAATTTCCTACATCAAAATATGACTGAATTGCATGAGTACAGTATCTGCACCATGACTACCACAAAACTGAAAATCTGGGTAAAGCAGATGTCACTTTCCTCATTTGTTTTTCCCTTTATTTTTGAAGACACTTGAGGAGAAAAAAAAATAATTTTAAAAAATGGAAAAAAAAAAGAGAATCCTAATACAGATGTCAAATCTTGAAAAGCATGGTGGATATAACCCAAACATACTGAGAAGAGATTTATGTGCTATTTCTATAGGACAGACTGGAAGACTATTAGAAAACAGAGGGGGGGAAGAACTTAGGGGAATCCTTCCATGCAGGGAGCTTTAAGGATAAGGAGGAGGATAATGATGATTGGATTATGATCCTAGAGCAGAATGCAAAGGTTAGGTGTCTGCTAGTACAGTATCTGCTAGTAAATTATTATAATGTTTCTTTTCTGTGATGGAAAGGCATTGACATGAAGATTGATTAGATCCAGGTCAACTTTAGCAACTCTGGGAACATAAGTGAATAGATATCCTTTTGAAGAGATACTGTTAATTTGCCTGACTTGGACTGATTATGTCAAGTAAAACTGTCCTATACCACATGTGTTTTATCCCAGTTATTTCTGTGACCTAGAAATACTTTGCTCACATGGAACTTTGACTTTGAAGAATATAACTTATAATATGAGAAGAGGAAGTGCAATGTAGAGCAATTCACAGATCCATTGAGACTGAAACCTCGATAACTGAGAGGAGAGAAAAAGTACTTTGATACTCATACGATGCCCTGTAATTGAAACATGGGCTTACTTGAGTTACTGCTTCTATAAATTGAAGTGCACAGTATGAAGTGACAATTTCCTCATGGGAAAGAGGCAAGACCTTGGCCCTTTAACAAGGTATATTCAAAATAATGAGGTGGTGTTCTATGTGTTAGCTTCAGAAATATTCGCAATTTAAGATGTACAAATTAATAAATCACAAATGTCTTAATTTGCTGTTCTCAGTATGAAAAACTATCTTATTAAGTCATCAGACTGACATTAAAAATAATAAATTGCATATACCAAGTTTATTTTCCATAGTTGAGCCAAAAAGATAATTATAAAGGCTATAAAAATAATTGTTCAGATAGATTAGTTCTTCATCTTTCAGGAGACTGGTGTGGTGTTTGTTCTTTTAAAAACTTGATGTGCAAAATGCAAGTGCTTTGCAGGATTTCACCTGTCTCTGAAAATGATCTCTAGTCCTGCACTACAAATGCTCCTTACCCGTCCTTGCATACATGTCATCCTCTCCTTGGACAACCTTAATCACAAATTGTTATGATTGTATATAACATTCCATGCTGTACTATAAGCAATTGCAGAGAAAGACCCTCACTAACAGGAACCTGCCATCCCATTTTCTAGTGTTCTTTCTCCAGTAAATGGAGTTCTTTCTGTCTCCCTCTACCTCCAAAGGACATCTCCAAACACTAGAAAATAGAAAACAATTAGAAACTATAGGAAAATGTACCTGTCGATGGCTGTTAAAATAATTAAATTACTGGAACAAAAATACACTTTCATCTAATAGCGATTTTATCCTAGAAACTTCCATGCTATAGGAGAAACCATCCAGCTTAGACAACTTAAGCATTGATTAAGCTCATGTGTGTATTGTGAAACTAATAAAGAGGTTTATAATAACCTGGTCACTGTCTGCTGTAAGAAACATGTGAGTCTTTCCAATGAATCAGGCAATTATTTATAATCACTCCAGGGTACCCAGCATTGGAACTGTCTAAAAAATAGAAATTATTTTAATTACTGTTTTAAGTAACTTAATCTCAGAATTAGCAATTTTTTTTCTCAAGTATTCATGAGCAATTTTTTTCATCAACATGATCTCCCATTACTGAATGCAACAGCATTATAAGCCATTGTAGCTTAAGGCAGTGTAAGTCATAAGAACACACCATTTGGCTTTCTGTGCTGAATAGTAAGCAATGTCCTACATGAAATTACTTAATATTACTATTTGTTGTGCAGCAGCATGTAACCATCTCAGCTACCATTGATAAATTTGAGGCTGCCCCTGTAAAATAATAAACTATATAGTCCACATGGAGGAGGAAGCAGTGTCCTCCTGCCAGGTCTCAGATTGCCCTCAGTTATGTGGGTTTTCTTAGGCAAAGCTATGGCTTGAACAGTGTTGAGTGGAGGTAACCACACCAGTGCCCTTCCGAGCAGCTGGAGTGACAGCCATGAAAAATCATGGAAGTTTAGCGAATACAATTCAAAACTGTGGGGATGAAACTAGGTGTTAGTCTAGCTAGTTAATTTATGACTTTTAAAGGCACACACTGGGATCCTAAAACTGTTCTCTACTTGACTGATCTGAAGCATTTAATACTGCTGCAAAGGTAAATGGGATTTCCAATGGTCTGGTTTTTTTATCTTCGGGCAACAGACAGAATGTAATGATCAGCTGTAATGCCATTGTGTCTTCACTTTTCAGTTAGTGAAAGTTGTAGCTTTTCTTGTTTTATTTCATATACTGCATAATATTAAAATGACTGGACCGTGTACTTTATTCATGTCATCTAAGGCTTTATCTGCTTCTCTTGCCTTCTGTGTTTCTCATTTTTAATGGTTACACAAAAGTCATATTAATTCTCTAAAATTAATTTTCCTCATTGATAAAATAGTCAACAAAAACAACAAAAGAGTTTTTCAATCCCTCACATAAATCAGCTTTGTTTTTTCTCCTAATGCTTGTACCCATCATGTGTTGTTTTCAAAATACGTATTTCTGTTGAAGTCTCAAAAGCATGGACTTCCAAATGACTGCATTAGCACTCTAGTCTGCACTGAATCCATGTATATTATTAAGGCCCCATGACACAAAAGAACTGCCAAGAACCTGTAAATATTTTTGTTTTATTAATGAAATATTGCAAAAGTAGTTCAATGACTGTGATGGGAAACATAACTCCAAAACGAAAAATATTAAATTCAAAAAACTTTTATAACTTTTCTGCATTTTTCACTTGTAACTTGATTTTTCTGTTAAGTAAGCTTTTTGGCAACCTACTATGCTTAAAATATTCTTTCTACCAGATCCCAAAACACAACAATGGTATGATTATGAGAAATGCTTCCATTTAAAATGTCAATTTCTCATTTAAAAAGTTTGGCTACCTTGCTGATATTGCAAATTAAGAAGGAAATTTTGGCTGTTTAGCACTTATGGTTTTATAAAAAATGGAATCAGCTTATTTTTTTAGCATTAATTTAGCTATGATTTGCACATATCACTTTGCTACCAGGCAAAGGGCTACAGAAAATCTGTTCATCACTGTTTTTTCTTTGGTTTGCCTCAATATGACATTGAGAACCTGCAGTTGTTGCTAGTAGAAATTCTTGTTTCTAATTCTCTACCTGTGAAATCATGAGCACTTCCTTTAGTATCATAGCATGGATTTGTTTGAATGGAAAAGTATTTATTCTGTACTAACTTGATTATAAAGCAGCATCATGCAGAGAAAAATTTAACTACTTTTGTCTTCTGAAGTAGAAAATATAATACGAATATGTCTATTTGTATACTTTTCATATCAGGTTATTAACTTTTTCTCCTACAATGCATATTTCACTCTATTTGAAGTGGCCTTGTGGTACCTTCCCTTCATGATAGCAGGAACATAAATCAATAAATCAGAGACTGATAAAGAGATAGTATTAATTAGAGAAATTACAGCATTGGAGGAATTTTCTATAAGCTGTAATCAAGTATGCCAGTAATGTAAATGCATTTCTACCAGAAAAAACTGTTATCCCAGATCACAGTTTCAAAGAAAATTATTGGTTCATAATTAGTTGATATGTGGATATTTTAGATATTGAACATGGTTCAAAGTTTGTGTTTCCTGTATATTAAAATGCCCATGTACATACGTTGCTGTGTACCAGGGTACATTTGGTATCAGGAACTACACTACTAGGAAGATTGCTTTAAGTGGTAACTTTCCCAGTATTCAGAATGACAATTTGGCTTTAAATATCTGGACATTTGTGTCTTAGAATTTGCTGAAAGGATAAACCTCGCAATAACCACTGACCTGTTATAGCAGTCATATGTGAGGCCTTTACCTGGATTATTGTGCTCTGAGCATTTAATGTGACCTCTGTACAATCGAGTATATGAAATTTATAAGTGGAATATATTGTCTCTTCTCTTGCAGTTATAGTACTTCGGTTTTATTTTGTTTTCTGTATTTATAGCTTGACATCAAGGAAACTGTAGATAGAGGCTTCTTAGGCTTATCAATAAGAGCTATCTGAAAGGTGATGGAATTAAATGACCTAGGGAAGAGAGTAGACCTTTCTGCAGAAAGTATCTGTAATTTATGGTGCAAAGTAAAGAAAGTTCACAGTTTTTGTTCACTGTAAGTTTACAGAGCATGTTTTTATATCATCATTTCCTCACGTCTGTGAGGAAAAAAAATAAAATAGGGGGATTGCTACACTCTGTAAGAATGGATTCAAACAGAAACCAAGTCTTGATTGGACTTTGGAACTATTAATGCAGGGCTGCATTTTTTCCAGATTTGGCTTTTTTTTTCCTTTTTCCTTTTTTTCCATTTCATTAGCTAGAAAGAAATAAATGCAGAATTCAGGCAGACTTAAAAAATCAAATGCATAACATAAAATGGGCAAAACAGTATAGAAAGTGACATTTTGGTTAATGCAAACTAAGACAGACCTATTTTCACTGTTCAGATGTGTTGATTGAATTTAACAGATAGATAGATCCTAAAGCCAACTTACACTTTGATTTGAACAGTAACTTAGTCACTGTTCACACACTTTTACTCTAAATTTTAATCACATAAGGATAAGACTAATGCATTTATTAAGGGTTTGGTTAGTATAGCTAGATGTTGCTAGAAGGTGAAACTTCGTGTGTGTATCAAACCCTCTGAGTTGTGCTTTGCTGCTTCAAGCATTGCTAAGCGCCATTTAAATATTGGATGCATCTTAAGAAGTCTGAATTTGAAAGTCTTGAAGCTGGAAAATTGAACTGAAGTTGAAGTGGTAAAGAGGTCCTGAAATTCAGATGGATTGAACTGTTGGTAAACATGTTCAGATAGTGTTAAGTATCTGATTTCAGTATACATTCCAGCAAGAAATTTGAAGATTAAATTGACTTTTGAAGCATATGGTCAGTGTAGTAACCGAATTTATAGCAAGGAGTAAGACATCTATGTACTATGTAATCTACTGAAAATGCCAATGCAGTTGCTCTCCTGATGAGACAAAAGGACACATCAGAAGAATAGCATAAATAAATCACACAAACAGGACAAGCACTTCAAAACATAGGGCTTGGCGTAAAAATGGAATGGATTTCATTTAAATAAACTGTGGGGTTTTTTTAACTAGTGTCAGACAGGAATAATTTCTAGGCATTGTGACCACAATAAAATTAGGATTTTAAAAGAGATCTAAAAGGACAGTTTTTCTGAATATATGTCTTCCATAGGAGTTTTTTCTCGTGTGCAGAAGGCATACTGTGAAAGGAGGGAAAAGCCTGAAGGTGCTATCATCATTAGATTGTGGTCAATAGAAGTAAATTAAAAGACCCAGTGGATGGGATGGAGAAACACTGAAGGCAGTGAAAGCAAAACTGTCTATTATGATGCTGTGCAACAATAATCTAGAGATGCTTATTTCAGCTTCTTTGTGGTCAGCAGCCTTTTCCTTCTGAACAGAACTGCAGATATAACTTGAGTTTTCTGTCATTAGTGAGAGTAGTATTTCACTCTGAGGGCCTAATCCAGCTCCTGTTATTGATTGACATGAATTCCATTGAGAGCAAGAGTAAGCTGTGCCAGAGTAGTGTTTCTTGACAACTGCTGGAGTCTGGTAGACGTACACTTTAGGTAGCATACTGTGAAAACCTGTCAGGTCCTCATATTCACATATAAGTAGTCTCTAAGAAAATTCAGAAATGTAATTAAAACATACTAATGATTTGTAAGACCTGGTTCAAGAAAGTGCATTTCACTTGCAGATCAAAGTTGAGACAAGATCAGGTGGGGGGTTTGTTTTCATTTAAAGTGGGAAATGAAGGGGTATGAAGAGAGATTCATGAGTAAAATTCAGATCAAAACATTGGAAGTCAATGGTTTAGCTTAAGGACAAAGGCAGGTAGTATAATGAAAAGGTTGTAATGGGATGGCTGAACATTTATCTAGCCTGCCATCTTGTCTCTAATAGTGTCTGAGGGGGAATCGCAAATGCTGAGGAAGAGTATACGACTGCTGAGACAAGTGTGTAGTAATACTTCTTTACTTTCCCAGACTCAAACCATTTACAACTTGGAAAGTTGCTGAGCTAGAAGGGCTTTTTGTATGTTTTGTAACCCTCAAAGGATTTCTTTTCCACGAAGATACCCAGACTCTCCTTGAACTTGTACTGACTTGCAGCATCCAGTGTTCAGGAATCCTACAGCTTTGTTACAAGCTATGTGATTAGCAACCTACTTTTGGTTATTTTAAAGTTGTCACCTAGTATTTTTTATTTGGGACAACTTATCTCTTGTATCAGAAGAGGTGGTGATCATTCTATACCTTTTCCTTCTACGCCATTCATGATTTAATAGATGGTTGGTGCATATCCTTCTCTTTATCCAGACTAATAAGCCTGTATCTATTCATTCACAGAATAATTCAGGTTGGAAGGATTTCAGGAGGTCTTAAAGTCTAACTCCACTTCTTCGTGCAGAATCCATCTAATCCTTTCATCTGCCTTTCTTGAAGACTTTCCAGTTTTATTAGACCCTAGATCATGCTGCACAGTCTGTGAGCTGCAAGTTCATTATGAGTTTGTACAGTGTTACAATGATGTTTATTCTTTATTCTTTCTTTATTCCTTTCCTAGATATTTGTACCTACCTGCCTTTTTTTAAGTAACCTCTTTAAAATGCAGGACATGTAAGAAAATATTTTATACGTGATAAATTTGTGTTTGTGAAGAAAAGTCATGTGTACAAACTTTTTCCAGTAAAAGTACAGGTACTCGTTGAAAATCTGAACATAGAAAATGTGTTACACTTTAGTTGAGAGCTCATTATATCAACGGAGTTCTATGAGAAAAGTAGTAACTGTCTTTCTACTATTAATGTTCATAATAATGACATAAGATGAAAAGACAAGACCTTGTACTTAACATGATATTAAGGATAGAAGATGATGGAGGAAGCATATCACAGAAAAACTCTCCCTCAATTACTTTTAAAACTGTGGTAAAGGGTAAAATTACAGCATTTTGCAGTGAATAAGACAGCATATATTTAAATCTTTGAATTCATTATCCACATAAGATTTCTGTTTCTGTGTATTGTAAATAGAAAATCTGTACCCAGGCTTTAGAAAATCTGAAATTTTATCCCAGGAAACTGTGTTTTTATATCTCTAATGTAGACCTGTTATAGGGGAATTTTGATAACACTGCATTTCATTTGGTTGTTCTTCTGTTTACCTAGGTCATATGTTTTCATAAGTATGTCACTTCTGATCGTAGTGGTAGTAACAGAAAGATGGCCTAGACATGGACAAGGGCCCAAATATAATACTATTGAAGGGAATGAAATACATAAAGGCACATTCTTCATCAAAGAATATGTAAAGCAGAGATAGTATATCACACAGAGACTAAGATCATATCAGACTAAACTGGCTCCTTGCTTAGGGCAAATAAAGCTTTCATACCAGGTGAGATGCGAAAATAGTATAGAGCCCATTACCCACTCATACTTCCACATCTGCTATCACTTTTTCAAAAAAATGCAAAAAATACCTTTTCACCAATCTGTAGAACTGTGTCTGAATAGAGTCTTCATGCTGGCCAGGGGTATTGCTGAATGCTGTCTAATTTTTATATAAATATTATTTAAATGTGCATCACAGTTTGGCTTATCTTTAATGTCATATAGTGGTGATTGTGCTTCAGGGTAGACAGACTACACAAATGCTGATCTCAGCAAAATAAGGAAACAAGACTTGCCTACTGCTCTATCAGTATTGGTGAAACCTCAGCTTAATCATAATTTCCAACTTATTGCACCATGCTTCAGGGAATTTGCAACTAAGGGAATAATATCTATAAAATTTCATTGACAAAATGATAGGAGGCTTAGGAATCTATAAGGTTTGAAGAAGTCTTGAAGGCAAATGACAGAGGAGGTAAGGTGATAATTTTCAAGCATATGCTAATTAGATGCAGTGACAGAATGAATTAAGTATTTTCCATATTCTCCTATGCATCAAACATAACATGATGTGCATAAAATATTTCTTTTTTGTCATATGCTCAGAGAAGTTTTGAAGCATCTGGAAGGAAGGCTAGAGGAATCTGTACCACAAGAGGTTGCAGAAACAATGTAGAAATACTAGCTACTGCCTTGCCATCAGTAGATGGTCTATAGTAAATATTTTCCGTATTTTTTTTAATGCAGGATAGTAGATCTGCAGTAGTGATTTTTACCTCCATTATTCTGTAATAAAAGTAATGTTGAGACTGATTCTACTGCACTGCACAATCTGATGTTGGTATTTAATGGAACAACAACCTGAAGATAATGTGCAAAAGAGCCATAGAAAATGATTGACAGGCTCAAGAGAATGTAGTAGTGGGATATTTTAATCTAATAGAAGAATCATAACAAGAACTAATGACTGGAGGAGAAGATGCATAAACTCAAATTAGAAATAAGACACAGATTTTTATGCCAACAGTGATTAACCTTTGAAACAAACTGCCAAGGGGAAGTGTTGATAGTGTATTTCCTGGAGATTTCAAATTAATACCAAATGTTTTTTCTGCCAGTTATGCTCCAGTCAGGCTTGCTAACAGTCCACAGATAGTCTAATCTTTTTTAGAAGTGGAATTGACGCTTGTTTTGGTTTGAGTTTTGGTTTATTTTCATTAACAGTCAGTTTTAGCCTCTTTAACTCACCTTGTTTACAACCACACCATCACCTATTGACCTTTCTTTTGGATTCTAGTTTGTATAAGCCCCTGGTTTAAGTAAAAGTTGTAACGAGTGGGTCATAGGAAGCAGGAAAACTGCTTCAGAGTTTGGATGTGAGAGAGGCAAAATAAGCAGAGATCATCATAATATATTTCTTGTTCTGGTGACTACAGTCAAATCTTGGTTATTGGGCAAAAAATTAGTTGGTGGAATATTGGAATTCAGATTAGGTGATGTAATGATGCCTTAAAGGCTATGAATATATTAATTCTTATCCAGCTACTACTAGGAGATGGCAATGGTGTGATTATACCTGTTTAGTAATTTGCACCTTGCCTGACTTAATGTTGTTTTCAGTCAATTTCTTAAGTAATAAAAAGTAATAAAGCATGCAATTTTTTTCTTTTATGATATCTTGATTTTGGTCTTTAAATTTCATCTATAAATTGCACCATAAATTTTATGTGCAATGTCATTTTTCAGTATTAATTTCAACATTCTGTGCGGTGCTAAATTCGGTGCTGTAACCCTGACTATAGCATACAGAGCATTGTAATCAACCTGATGGGATCATACACATTTACATTGCCAGGCTTCTATAAAACATTCGACTGTCATTAAAACTGTAGCCATGATAACAAAGGCCTTTTTTCAATTGTCTTTTGTCCTTTCCTATGTATAAGAATACAGCAGCATTTTTCAAGTGTAAAAGTTTAGCAGAAGTAAGAAACCAAAAAATTTAGTGGGAGAAAAAAAATAAATAAATCTATCTTAGCTGATATTTTGTCAATAGGAGAACTCAGCAACAAATATTAAGTTCAGGAGTCTTTGTTTGCATAGACTGCTTATTTACTACCTAGTTAATATTTGTATATTCAGTAGTGTCAAACAGTACAATCAAGACTTGTTCTGCATACACCAGTCCAGAGTTACATAGTTCAAGTGTCAGCTTGTAATGTCCTTGCTCATTTTGGAAAGATATATACTTAGCAAATAGTCATTTTGGATTAAGCAATGTACTTACTACTCAGAAGGAAGAAAGGATGCAAAATGTGGCCCTGAGGATAAGATTCATCTCCCTTAATTTATCTATTCAAAGTACAGTTAGATATTTCCTACTTGATCCCTTTTAATATTGATTCAGCTCCCTGGCCCAGGCAGACACTTCACTTGTATATTTAATGTACTATACTTTGAACAGTTAGGAGCCTAACTTACTCAGTGAACTTCTGGGCTTTTAGACTCCTGCTGTGATTCTCAGAGCTCCCAGCCTTTCCCTGCATTGTTTTCTCCATAGATGCCCACTGTTTGCCGTACCTGTCCCAATAACTTTTTATCAAATCATAGAATCATTCTGGTTAGGAATAAGTACCGAAAGTCTAAAGGGACTTCAGTATTTTGATAATGATATAGATTCATTTGGGTTGGAAAAGACCTTTAAGATCATTGAGGCCAATCATAAACCTGTCACTGCCAGGTCCACCAGTACACCATATCCCTAAGCAGCACATCTACACATCCTTTAAATACCTCCAGGGATGGTAACTCCACCACTTCCCTGGGCAGCCTGTTCCAGTGCCTGACAACAACTACTTCAGTGAAGAAATTTTTCCTAATATCCAATCTAAACCTCTAAAAGCACAACTTAAGGCTGTTTCCTCTTGTCCTATCACTTGTTGCTTGGGAGAAGAGACAGACCCCCACCTCGCTACAGCCTTGTTTCAGGTAGTTGTAGAGAGTGATAAGGTCTCCCCTCAGTCTCCTTTTCTCCAGGCTGAACAACCCCAGTTCCCTCAGCCACTCCACGTAAGACCTGTGTTCCAGACTCTTCACCAGCCTTGTTGCCTGTAGCAAATCACTAACCATTTCCCCTTGGATTACAGGGGCCCCATTCTGCTCCCGGCCTCTATCTTCCAGCTCAGGGAGCTGGGTACATACCTGGAGAACAACTGATCTTACTACTAGACTGAGGCAAAGAAGGCAACAAATAACTCAGCCTTTTCTCACCCTTTGTCACTATTTTTTCACTTGCATCCAATTAAGGGTGGAGATTCTCCTTAGCCCTCCTTTTGTTGTTAATATATTTACAGAACCATTTTAGTTGTCTTTTGGGGCAGAGACAGATTAAGTTCTAGTTGGGCTTTGGCCTTTCTAATTTTCTCCCTGCATAACCTCATGACATCCTTGTTGTCCTCCTGAGTTGCCTGTCCCTTCTTCCAAAGTCATAAACTTTTTTTTCCCTTTTGATTTCCAGCCAAAGCTCTCTGTTCAGCCAGACCAGACTTCTTCTCCGTTGGCTCATCTTTCTGTCCATGGGGGGATAGCCTGCTCCTGTGCCTTTCAGATTTCCTTCCTGGAGAGCATGCACCCTTCCTGGACTCCTTCACCCTTCAGGACAGCCTCCCAAGGGGCCCTGTCAACCAGGCTCCGAAACAGGCCAAAGCCTGCCCTCTGCAGGTCCAAGGTAGCAGTTCAGCTGACCACCCTCCTTACTCCTCTGAGAATCAAGAACTCTATCAGGATCGCTGTGCCCAAGATGACCTCNGATGACCTCCACCCATCATATTGCCCACACGTCCTTCTTTGTTTGCAAGCAACTGGTCCAGCAGAATGCCTTCCCTAGTTGGCTCACTCAAAGCTGTGTCAGGAAGCGATCTTCCACACTCTCCAGGAACCTCCTAGACATAACTTTGCTCCATCTGCCTGTGACTGTAGCCAGGCCATGCAAAGGAATTCAAAGTGTGCACATGTGACAGAAGGTGATGTGGCCTGTGGATGGTTTGCTCCTGCCCTGCCACCCTGTGAGATGGATGGGCTCCCTTGGTACTGGCCTCTCAGCTTGAAGATGTGATGGTGCTCTTGGTGACTTTGTGACACTGATGTGGGGGTCTATAGCTGTAGCAGGATGGGGGCTCTCCATGGCAGGGTCTCTGTCCTTGCTGAGCTGATGAGAGATCAGCGTTCCAAAAGGGACTTTCTTCCTGAACAGTTATGAGGGGGTGCAGGAGGGTGTCTGGTGCTGCAGGACTCTCCTCCATCCTGCACCTGCCCTTGCTCTGCCTCCAGCTCTCAAGCTGCTGCTCTGCACTGGCTCGTGCCCAAGCCTCCCAATGGTGCAGTAAGCAGTGTCCAGGGCCCTGCTCTGCACTCGTGGTGCTTGTTCCCTGTGCAGAAGGCTCACCACTTGGAGACCATCATGTCCACCTCCACAGGGGTCACCCTGGGACAATGCTGTCAAGTTGGTTTGTCTCAAGTTCCTCTGGTTCAATCCCCCTGCTCAAGAACAGCCACCTAGAGCAGGCTGTCCAGGACTGTGTCCAGATGACTTTTGAAGGCTGGAGACTGGGTGAGTGAGGGTATGGGCACCCTGAGAGACAAGACATGCTTTCTTGTGTTCAGATTGAATTTCACATTGTTTCATTTGTGTCCATTGGTTCTTGTCCTGTCAGTGGTCACTACTGAGAAAGGCCCAGCTCCCTTCCTCTCATTCCCTCCCATCAGCTACACTTGCACAGAGGCATCTTCCCCTTAAAATGGAAGCAGAGCAGAAAACTGGGGAAAAAAAAGGGAAAAGAGGTTAGGGGAAGCATTCTGTTTTGGTACTACTTACTTCAAAATGCAATCCTGCTTCTTCTGAACCTGCTACCTGCCCAACATTGCCAACAGTGTTGCACAAACACTCACAGGCAGAGGGTTGTTTAAAACAAGTCAATTTATTGTCATCTTTGCACTGCAGAAAGGTCCCAGAGGGGATCAGATTTTCTCCAACAGGATGGGTGGTTCCATCCTGTTACAGGTGGTAACAGGAGCCTCAGTTGCAACAGCATCTTCAACTGGACTGGGGGACATTCCCCAAACTCTGCTGCTGCTCAGCTCCCCTTGAGCAGTGTCCTCTCCATGCCTAGTTTCCTCAGATCTGCAGCACAGACTCCCCAGGTTGTCTCTGGGATTTCTCTGTCCTAGTGTCTGAAGTTGATGCCTGGGCCCCACCAGTGTGAGAGGAAATCAGGTCCTCGGGTTCATAAGCATAGGTGGAAAAGCCTTTGACCACCAGGACGTGGGTGCAGAGCTGCAGACCGCTGAGGTGGAAGCTATCCTGCTGGCTGTGCCTCGCTGAGTCTGAAAAGCTGCACCTGGGCAGCAGTGCAGCTCTGGGGCTATGGCAATTCTATGATTTCAGAACAGAAGGTATGTGGTGGTGTGTGTTGTGGTCCCCGCCCTCCCAACAAACAGATGAGGAGAAATCCCAGATTTATGTGGTTGTGCTGTACAAGCACATAATTATCTCAAAAGATGTTTACAGATGTTTGATGGGTCTCATCACTGCTTCTGCTCTTGCCTTGGTGCGAGTCAGCTCTGGTATCTTGAAAAAATATCTTTGCTTTCTCTTGCTGCTGGTTTCCCTATGTGTAATATGAAGACCATAATATCTAGCCAGTTACTTTCTGAATTTCAGTGCATAGATGTCACTAAATTTTGTCCACTATACTAAAGAACTGAAATTATCTGGGGTATCAGCTAATCAGCGCTGCTTACTAACACCTGTCTACTTGTGAAGTGCTCACACTACTGTGTGTTTGGATTGATTATGCTGGAATGGGCCCACATCTATCTCTACAGAAACAGATTATGCAATGCTTAGGTTATTCTCTTTCTCAGACCTTGGTTAACAATCTGGGACTGTTATAAATCTGGGGTTGTTATAAATCTCTGCTGTAATTTCTGTTATACCAGACTGGGAATTGTGGTTTTCTCTTGTGTGCTTGTGGTAATGAATTGCAGGTTACCAAAATTACCACTTATTGTATCCACCAAATGCAAGCCACTAACTGACAAAATTACCAATTACTATAACTCTGGTAATTGTTTTCCTTGAGGTTTTAACTCTTCTTTTATGGGATTCTTAATTCCTTTAGATGTTGTTGGTATCCATCTAGCCAGCAAAACAAATAGATCTGCTGCTGCTTCCTCACCTTTAATGATTTTTTTAATAGGTGATTCTTATTCATCTTGAGTTTTTATGTGTTTTCTGAAAAAGTTTAAATTGAGTTTTCCACCTTGGAATAAATGTACCTATAGAATAAGTATCTACTTTCTGGAGGGTTTTCATTGAACAGTGTATGCAGAAGAGCTTATCCAAAAAAAAAAAAGGAGTGGGAGGATGGAAACAAGTGATGTATAAATATTTTCTATCAAACATTAAGTATAACATCTAGATATAACTCGATACTTTTGTTTATCCTGGTAACTACATTCATGCAGAAATGCTATTTTATGTTTTCCACATAACATTTGGCTAGCTATTTAACTAAGGTTTTTTTTGGCATCAGGTGAATAATATGGACAGAAATCTCTCCCTCACAGATATGCATTTAGGGATAATTATCTGGAAAGCCTGATCCTCCATAGCATAAAAGGCTGGAAGGTACATGTGTCTTCCCAGTGATACTGACACTTGTATTCGAAACATTCATTCGGAGAGAAGAGCCAGCTCTGTTCACAAGTGTCTCCTTTAATTTGTCCCACCTTGGCTTCCATGTACGTTGAAATATCCCTAAAGGAAACAAGTTCAGGAAACTGGTGGAGAGACAAAGCTTTAGTTTTGCAAGTGGTGATAGGAAACTCTCTTGCAGTGACTCAGTTTAAGGTTTAGGGAAGGTTTCTTTAAAACACTTCACTTGGCCCACTGCATCCCATCCCTCTGTCTCAACAGGCACTTTAGTGGTTCAGGCCTGGCATCAACTTGCAAGCTGAAGTTCTCCAAAGGTGCCACTCCCCATAATTCTAGCAGGATGCTGGAGAGAAGCAATACTTTCTGGAGATCCTTAATGCAAACTCTTAAACATGTTTGTAAGGACTGTAATGAAGACCGATTATTTTTTTCTTAAGAGTTAAAAGCAACCTTTGTCTATATTGAATCAAATATTAGAGAAGAGAAGGAATAGAGAAGGCTCTGGGGAGACTTTATAGCAGCCTTCCAGTACCTGAAAGGGCTACAGGAAAGATGAAGAGGGATTTTTGACAAGTGCGTGTAGTGATAGGATAAGGGGAAATGGGTTCAAACCAAAAGAGGGTAGATTTAGATTGGATATTAGGAAGAAACTCTTTCATGTGAGGGTGGTGAGACACTGGCACAGGTTGCCCAGAGGAGTTGTGGCTGCCTCCTCCCTGGAAGTGTTCAAGACCAGGTTGGATGGGGCTTTGAGCAACCTGGTCTGGTGGGAGATGTCCCTGTCCCTGGCAGGGGGGTTGGAACAAGATGATATTTAAGGTCCCTCTTGACCCAAACCATTCTATGATTCTGTTATTGTTTTCCTACTGAATAAAATGTTCTGTCTTATCCGTAAATGCCAGGTGGCAGATCTTATTTGTTCATCCTGCCATAGTTGTCTGTATAGACAAGTTGGTCTTTCTTGCAAAATCCAATAAAAAGCTTGTCTCTTCTTATGTCCTAGGATCTTAAGTAAATAAATTGCTCTCTGCTGGTGATAGGGTTTACCAGGGTGAAACCTGCTGGCATTCACATGGACACATATTTAATCTGTTGGTGTGAGAGACACTTGAAGGATTATATGGCAGTGAAATGGTCAGCAGGATCCCCTCCCCACTCACTTCCAGATTTTTTTACTTCTATGTGATCTCTCCTTTCTGTTGTGTAGATAAAAATGTTTTCAAATGAGAAAGAGCTGCTGTTGTAGTACAGTAGGTATATTCTCTCAAGCTTAAATCCTACTTAGTAAAAACAAATTTAGAAACACTTAGACATAATATCCATGTCCTGACCATAGCAAGTAAAAAGATAAAAACTAATGTTTTCTAATTTTGAATGGAAATAATTTCTACTCATTTTTAAGATTCCACTGTGTTTCTAGCCTTTCTCTTCAAAGGAATACTTTCTCATGTTATACCACATGTTGTCTTTTGTTAACCTTTTCCGACATATCCTAAATTCACAATTACATGAATCCATAGTTGTCTGTTACATTTCAGATCAGGCTTTACAAACCTTGCCTAGATACAGTTCTTTGCTAAGTTAGACAAAGTATCTGAATCTTTAGTCAAATGTCAAGGGTTAATTTCATGCTGTTGATTTGAATTTCTGTCATCTGTCTTCCTGCACTTTCATCTACATTTTTTTTATGTAGTTTCATAAAATGTTTAACAGGTGCTAGAAAAGAAAAGCTGGTTCAGAAAAAATAAAGGTCACTCAAATCAAGACATAAAAATATCAAATGCAGCTAGAAAAGGCTCAACCATTAAAAAGGTCAGATTAAATAAGACCTGCTGTGGGGTAATTTGCCCCCCTCCCCAGTTGCTTAACTTTTATGAAAGTTGATGAAAGCTCAAGTGAAAGCTCAGAGAGGAAGGAGCTGTGTTTTTAGAAACTGTTTCTGAAGCAAAATTTGATGAAAATGTATGTCTCTTCTTTAAGTTGTCCTTGAAAGATACCTATCCACTTAGTAGGTGAATATCTTTGTGCAGTCATCACAAAGCAGTTGTATTTGGTCTCAGGTCGCATAAAGCAAGTACTCTCAGATAGAATTATAAAAGGGCAAAGAAGGAAGGAAGCTTAAGAGCTGTCTTGGTCTTTGATGCATATGCCCTTGATTTTTTGTGTGATGCTTCTGAGTGTTGACAGATTGAAAACTGTATTATGTGCTGCACATTTACAACTGATAATTTGTTTTCATTATAATGCTTTTTTTTTCTTTGAGAAAAGTAATGTATTCTCTTATTTGTAGAGTACATCAGTGAATGTCTTAGGAAGGTCACATTGAAGAACCTTGCTGTGTGCCTGTGGTAAATTATCTGTTTTATATACATCTTTTCCCTTTTACATTATAGATGTAATTAGATGTATTCAGAGCATTTCTGTTTCAAATATAATACCAGTTTTAGGACAACACTTTGAAAAGAGATCATAAATTTGTCTAAATATGTTCATAAGGTACTATCTTACATGTTGATCATAAAGACAGTTATCAGTAAGAGGAAGGAGGAGGAGATAACACTGGCTATCAAAGATATTTGTCTCTCAGAATCTGGGAAAATCAGGAAAAAGTGAGAAAACTGTCCTCTGTTGTAAGAAATTTCTTATATTTGTCTAGCTGCTGTTCGCCTTAGTTTCCTTCAATGTTTCTGTAGAACAACTGGAAGGATTAATGAGGAATTACATATCTACAGCACTTACTCACATGAGAAAAGGTGTTTGATGTGTGTTGTTTGGTTCTGTGTGTTTTGGGAAGGATTATTTGTTTAATTTTTTACTTTTTCTAACTTTCATCCACCTTCCATCTGGAGAGTGCTGTTTCAGACCATATGTAAACAACACTGGTAACCCTGAATCTGCACTGGGTAGGCATTGAACTATAACCAGAATTTGCTGGGAATTTACAGACCCTTAAATGGTATTGAATATCCCTCTTCCAGATACTGTTATTCTTGCAAAGCCATTGTGTCAATAGCTGTATCAATATAATTGGTAAAGACCCGGGACTGCTGCCCCCTTCATTCAAAGGCCAGGGAGCCTGGCCACATGCTCTCTGGTGGTGACAGTTCTCACAGTTCTCTCCTTGGTACAAGGAACTAATCTGTAGGACACGTGAAAAAGTGTCTTTTCTCTGGTTTCAGGAATTATTGAAAATGGATAAATAGAAAATATTGTTCCATGATATGAAGCTTACACCTAGTATAAGCATCTGAATTTTGAGGGTTTTGTTTATTGTTTATTTGTTTATTTTAGGCAGAGAGTGCCTGATTGTCTTTTATTCAGCACTAGTTTTACTGTATTATACATAAATCAAAAGCACTGAGAGCTTTGCTTTACACCTTCTCATGTGTCATGGTAACATTAAATAAGAGTTGTATTTACTCACTTGGATAACATTGTCACCTGAAATATTTTTAACAGTATTTGCCTATTTTATTTACTTTTTTTTTTAAATAGGCAACTAACTTGAAATTTTCTGGTGAAGATGACTGTTTTTCCATAGTTCTGTCCAATATTTGTTCTTAGGAATTCAGTTTGCTCCATCAGCTTTGACATTTAATCTTTGTCAAATTTGCTTTCTTGTTTTCTGGATAGAAGAAATTGCTGCTACCTGTTAAGTTTGATGCAACTAGAAATTTTGTGTGAAATCAGGAACTGATGGTTGTCATAGCAGGAAGGAATGTTCCAGCTAAATCACAATATGTATTTTATTACAATATATACATTCTCTGACATAATCTAACACCTCACTACATGTTAATTAATAGGACTTTTCACATACCTTTTAATGGGATTGGTAAATCTCATTTGGGTTCTCTTTTCCATTCTACTCAGAATAGCTCCTTTTACAACAGCTGAGACAAGAGGGATACCTATATGTTTATAAATATACTATATACAGCACACCTTTGAATGTGGGAAAAATCCCTAAAATACCATATGTCAGTGGGACTCTCCTAGATTTTCCTCATGCTAACAAGGTACATGATTTGTTTCTTTTTTCTCATGAAGTTGGACCAAACTCCAGAAATACATATAATTTACAATGCTTGATTATTTTCGGATTGACATTTTTGCTTTAAAATCTAAATTTTTAGTTATAGAATATACTATGTTATACTGTACTTGGTGGCAATCTTGAAAAACATTTTTGTATGTTTTTCAGCCTTCTCCAAAAAGCACAAACAGTACCCGATGTATTGTTGAAGACCATGTAGGAGATACGTAGGTGTAAGAGACCATGCAATTTACAATCAGTAAATACTTCAAGTAATAGTTTGAATGGTTTCTTTGTACACATTTTTTTTTATAATTTCAAAAACCAGATGTTTTTGTTCCTGTAACACTGCACTAACACTTCACTACAGTAGCATTCCAGTTGTATTTACTTTATTAAGTATTTTTCTTTGTCTCAGTCTGGTTTGTTACAATTTTGTGAATCAGTTTAGTATTTTTAGAAGGCAATAAAATGTGCACTCTTGTGCAAATCTAAGTGCCTATACCTTGTTTGATAAAACCAAGCAAAGCAGAGTAGTTCTGTTTAACACTTGTATTAAAACCAACCAACCAAAAAACCCAGAACATCCACACCCCCCCAAAAAAAACCCAAAAAACCCCAAAAAAACTCACAAACAAAAACAACAACAAACAAAACACAAAAACAACCAAACAAAAAACTAAGACAAATCTGCTGCTGAAGATGTGTTTTGTTCTGACTGTGTGTTAGGGAATAAATTTATCCAAATAACATGCAACTTTCTGATACTGACTTTCTACTGAGAAGCAATCTTGAGGTATTCACTGCTTCTAAAGATAGAAGAAACCAAGAATTTTTCATCAAAATGCTCTAATCATGGGAGATTTTGGGTACTGTCTTTAGAGTTTAACTGTTTACAAATTATTTTGTGGTTCCAGTTGAATGTGTTATTCTTTATCACTGCATCTCAATGTAAATGAGCTGTATGCTGGGTGAGCTTTCCTAGTGACTTTCCTAGTGACTAAACCCATTTCTATACATGGCAGCATGTAAAAATTCAGAATGAAAAATTGTATAAATGATAAACAACATGAGCTTAAGACATGAGTCATGCCAATCAATCTTCTGTGGTTTATATCCAGTAACTAGTTGATCACGCAGATAAGAGAAGGTAGTAGATGCAGTAAGTTTGGATTTTGTTAGGGCATTTTTAATCTTTGTCAAAATAACATTTATTTGTTGGTTTGCTGTGGTTTTGTTTTGTTTTTTTTTTTAAGGGTGTAATGCTCACTGGAAGGTATGCAGTGTTGCAATATGGTTAGAGCATGTTACATTGTATTACACTTGAATGCCCTTGGGCATGCCATCAGGTAAGGTCACTATGATACGGTACTACCTTGTTACCTGGTAATGCTCTTGTGGTCCAATCCAAACCCAACTCAGTTTTCAGTATCTACTGCTCCTGTGTTAAAGTAAAATCAGAAATAAACATATGTACAAACCAGCTTTTAGATCCTTTTGGCATGAACTACTAGGTTTTCAACAAACCCACACTGTTTATTGGTTTTCACAGGTTTACTCCTACATGGTCACATGCAGTATTCCTTACTACATGCCTGATTACTCTCCCTAAAACATAAAGAGCTGTGTGCCCTGTTTCCATGTTTCGATCACTGATTAGTATATTTTCTTTTTGCCAATCCTCCATTATTCCTTCTGCCACCTGATTTCCTGAAGACCATTTTTATGTCGGTGGGACCTCTTTGTGTTACTTGTTTAAGGAGCAGCAGGTCCTTACTCGAAGACAGGAGATCATCTCGCAGACTTGAGCTGTGCAAACTCCTGAACCAGCACAGCATTTTGCCCTGTTACAACTGCTTAACACTCAATATTATTTATTTATTTTTTTAAAATTTGAATCACCGTTTCATTCTGAAAACTCTAACACTCCTCTTTTCTGTGGCATTGTACAGGAGTTGTGAATTCCTTTCAAACATAAAAAACCCTGTATCTGATTTACGTCTTAACTCTGCTCGAGTCTAAAAAATGCTGGGCACAATAAGCCTGACTCACCATTATAAGTCACTAGTGACCAATACAAACTTCAGTACAGCTGAAATAGTCTTCGTGGCTGATTAAAAATTTGGATCAGGCCTTCAGCTGAATGAGCAGCACTGAACTGAATTTTTAGCTGGAATGTGAAAGATAACAGAGGAAAAAAGCCTTAATTTTGGATATTTGAATTGCTACCAAGTATTTTGCTTCTTGTCCTTGCATTATGGCCATTTGCTTTTTACTAATTTTAGTGAGAATAATATTTTACTAGGGACACTGCTTCTAAAATGTGAAAATTGAGGCTGTGCATAGAATACCTTTAACGGTTAAGGACAGACTATTATTGTTCCTACTCAGAGGTAAAGAAGAGTATGAAGAAGTAAGCACTTGACTTATCCCAGCCACCTCTATGGCTCCAGCCAAATTGTAGAAAGCCTCTTCTACTTTTCCAACTTCCTGACTGAGAGTAAATAAGTTGAGGGGGGAATGGAAGGCAGAAGAAAATCTGACTTCAGTCCTCACTCGCAGTAGAAGTTAGGCAAGACTTTCCATGGATGAGAAGGAATTATTTCTGCTCTGCCCCTCTTGGGAACACATAGAGTTAGAGAAACAGAGACATTCTAATTTTTCTCTGTTTGCAGAGTAGTTTGTATTAAAACAGTAGTCCGAGCATTGTGTTTAAAGTTAGGTCAGCCTCTCAAATATAGAAATAGTGTATAAATAAAACAGCACATGCAATATGTTAACAATAGATCCCAAATAGTTGGAGATCAAAGTAATAAGTTAATAATTCACTAGTCCTTACTGATTAATTGCATGGAATTGTTATTTTTGTAGATTTTTTTTGTTTGCATATTTGAAAATAACAAATTACTGTATAACACCGTCTTCTCATAGTCAATTTAGGTGTAGAAAATACAATAATTTCAACAAATAGAAGAAAAACTGATAGCAACAATTAACTCCTGTGTTTACAAAAGCATATGTTAGTTTCTGAACCTCTAAGACACTTATTCTCATCAAAATACATTTTGAGAGAGAAAGCCCTAAATATAAATTTGAGATATACTTTGTAGAAAAGGATCTGCATAGATAAGTGAACATGATGAATGTATATGAAAGAAACTACCGACCATTTGGAAAGCTAGTAACTGAAAAAAAAAATGCTGCTAGACTAGGACAGCATGCAGTACTGCTCTAGCCAAAGTGCAAAAGAATTTTTTTTGTCACTTTCAGTGCAATATATAATACATATTCATATAAATATATGTTCTTCTCATGTACCAGAAAGTGAAAAATATTTATATTCCAAGTCCTAATGTTAAAAAGTTTTAGAACTGATCTCTGCTAGCAGATATAATTCTTATTTTTCAAGACTCTTCTAATTTATTATACCTGTCAAGCTGATTTTTGTTTATTCCCTCTCTTTCTCTGTAGTAATCATTGAAACAAGGGCCTAGTTGTGATAATGGGTTTGTATGTGGATTGGTGGTGTCATCATGAAAGGGGGACATTGAAGTTAAAAGAAACTATTGAAGAGAGACTCAGGGGAAGTGAAGCTAATTAATCAAGTTAAAAAGGGATAATTCATTGCAGCCTTTGTCTTAGAAATAGGTTTCAAAGTTTCATTTCCATTTCAAAGTTGCAGACTGTAACTTGAAGAATTATCATGATGCACATGTAGCTGGAGAATAACACTCTGGTTCTTTCTGATTGGTGGCTGAACAGTATTCTTAGTGGCATGTGAGTCCCAAATCATCAACATTTAAAAAAACCTAGAGGACCACATTTCAGGGTGATCTCTTCCAGTTACATTGAACATGTTTTCCTTCTTGACTTTTTTTTTCTCCTTTTCTTACAGAACTTAAAAAATAATATGCATGTACATATAAAAATAAGAATCTCTGCCTTTGAAAAACTCAGCAGTTGAAGTTTTGCACAGGATTGTGCAGCAGTAGGTTAGTTGTCTCTATATGTTACAGAATATAAAAGGTATGTGAGCAATCAAAATGCCTTCTAGTTACCTTTATCAAAAAAAAGTGAACTGGTGAGAGCTGTGGCAATCTGTATAATTGAGGTTTTTTTTTAATTCCCTCTAGTCAGAACTGACAACTTTCTGAATAGTTTCACTTGGTTAACTTAGTTAACTTTTGATCAGCTCTTTCAAGCAAAGTCACTTTAGAACGCAAGGAAACTAATAAAATACTACTTTTCTACTTCAAAACAAAAGAAAATACTTCAAAACTTTTCCAGCAATTATAGCTCTGAAATAAGGTAACTTATAACGAGCAGTGGTTTATGATCTGTCAAGTGAATGCTCCACTGATCACACATTTAATTGGAATGTGCCAAAAAATCTTGTTTCCAAAACACAAATAATGCTAATTTTATGCTGTCATCTTAAGCTAAAAAATTACATGGCTGAGATGTACATGGCTAGATGGCAGGAAACAAGCAAGTTAATATTCTATGCTCTGCATCAACTTTATCTATTGTATGTATATATCAGGCTGTGTATTTTTTTTCAAATTATTTTTTTAGTACCATACAGCTATTTCTATTATAGGCACTCATCTTCTCATGTGATTACAGTTTATGGCAACAGAGTATCTTTATATTGTTTATACTGTGAAATGTCCAGCAAGCAATTCCTATTCAACAAGCCAAAAGTTAATAACAACAATGTAAAATAAGAAAGAGAAACTTCTGTCACAATACCTGAAGCTGTGTTTGAGCTACCTTTGTAATTTAAAAGGTATTTGGGAATACATATATTTTGAAAACTGAAGAGAACAGGTATACCAGTGATTGCAGACGAAACTGGAAATATTCAATCTAGCCAGAATACAGCTTACCATATTTGTCTATCCACAAAGACCTACTGCAAAATTATGTGGAGGCAGCTAAAGCAGAAAATTATTTAAAAAAATAGCTGAAATACTATGAAGGATGCTTAATCATGTAACTTAAGTATTATTATTACTGACAGAGAACATCAGAAAGAATAAAATTTCACCTCTTGCAAGTGTACAGAACAAAATTATTTTTCAATAAAGGAAGCACTGAAAAATACAGTAAATGGTGTAACTTCTTATAGAATATAATTTAACACCTGTAACCTACATAAAGTAATTTACCAGAGTTTTGCATGAAATGATAATATTAATACATAATATAATTGAAATATTGTGATATTAGGAGTAGACATGACCCTTTTATTTAAAGACCTGATTCCACAAACAGATGAGCAGCCACAAATCTCACTGAACTTAACACGTTGTAGCCTTAAAACACAATGAATTTGAATGTGTCTGACACTTGCAATTCTAATTCTAAGTAATGTGGCCTGGAAAAAAAATCATCCAAGGGAAGTGGATCCTATAGAAGAAAGACGTAGTGCAATTTCTGTAACAGATGAGTGTTCAGAAACTTGAAGAGGGTCTAGGTGGAAATGCAGACTCTGATTTGGCAGGTAGAACTATCTCCATAGTGAGGCTACAGCAGTTAATAATGCAGGCCTTTGATATACAGAATTTTCTTGAAAACATGAATAGCCTTTCAGTTTGATGTTCGTAACTTTTTGATATCTTTCTTGGTGACATATTAAAATAAACACAGAGCTACTGTTTACTTAAGTACTAGGCCAGTATACTCAAAAATCACCTCATTTCTTACTACTTTAATAATACTGAGTGAGAGAAATAATGGGGAATATTTTTGTTTGTTAAACATTTAAATTGATAGCATCTGCCAGCAACCTGGCCACAAAATGCAACAGTAGCAAATTTTTCTGTAGGTTATGGGAGTTGCTGTCCCTTCCCCTTTGCACTCCAGAGGAGTACTTACTCAATTTTCTTTATATAGACAGGTATATTACAAAGGTACCACATTAGCTTAGGCTTTCTTCATTTTAAGCTTTTAGCATTTACATTTATGGGAGACAGGGTGGTTCTTGCCCTTTTGAAATACTTTTACTTTGGCCTTTACTCACTTGCAAGCTCATTTGAAAAGCACCTCAGTATCATCCTTAAGGCAAGAACTTCACTTATATAATTATTTTACTGTACAAAGTGAAAAAAATCTCTATGTGGTAGTAGCTTCTAATAGTTCAGATGTATTTTTCCCCTCATTCCAGTGAAATCCTAATTATACATTTATGTCAGCCAGTCTTTTATGTCATCAGATAGTCTTTTTCTCGAAGACTATTCTATTATGTAAGCCTGTGAAGTAATCTTTGCTCCATTATAACCAACAAAACTCCATGGCATTGTGACTTCATTTTTGTTCAATTCCCTTGTGAGAAAAATTCCCTCTACAGAGGTTCTGCAGAAAACAGCTCTTAGCTTTCCTTACTGCCTATGTGGAATACTGGAGCCACCAGTGATGGAACAAATTTCACAGAATCACAGAATCACAGAATTCTAGGGTTGGAAGGGACCTCGAAGGATCATCTAGTCCAACCCCCCTGCCAGAGCAGGGTCACCTACAGTACATCACACAGGAACGCATCCAGGCGGGTTTTGAATGTCTCCAGTGAAGGAGACTCCACAACCTCTCTGGGCAGCCTGTTCCAGTGCTCTGTCACTCTCACAGTAAGGAATTTTTTCCTAATATTCACATGGAACCTCCTATGCTACAGTTTGCAACCATTGCCCCTTGTCCTATCATTGGTCATTACTGAAAAAAGCTTGGCTCCATCGTCCTGACCCTCACCCTTTACATATTTGTAACCATGGATGAGGTCACCCCTCAGTCTCCTTTTCTCCAAGCTAAAGAGACCCAGCTCCCTCAGCCTTTCCTCATAAGGGAGATGTTCCACTCCCTTAATCATCTTTGTGGCTCTGCGCTGGACTCTCTCAAGCAGTTCCATGTCCTTCTTGAACTGTGGGGCCCAGAACTGGACACAATACTCCAGATGTGGCCTCACCAAGGCAGAATAGAGGGGGAGGAGAACCTCTCTTGACCTACTAACCACCCCCTTTCTAATGCACCCCAGGATGCCATTGGCCTTCTTGGCCACAAGGGCACATTGCTGGCTCATGGTCATCCTCCTGTCCACCAGGACCCCCAGGTCCCTTTCTCCTACACTGCTCTCCAGCAGGTCAGCCCCCAGCCTGTACTGGTGCATGGTGTTGTTCTTCCCCAGATGCAAAACTCTGCACTTGCCCTTGTTGAATTTCATTAAGTTTCTCCCCGCCCAACTCTCCAGCCTATCAAGGTCTCTTTGAATGGCAGCACAACCCTCTGGTGTGTCAGCCACTCCTCCCAGTTTAGTGTCATCAGCAAACTTGCTGAGGATACATTCTGTACCCTCATCCAGGTCGTTGATGAAGATATTGAACAACACCGGCCCCAGTACCGACCCCTGAGGGACTCCACTTTTGTGTGGTGTATTTTGTCTTCCCTTCTCCTTTTTGAGTCTGGGTGTTTGCGTGTGTGATGTGTATTTCTTGATTATTTTGTTGTGGTTTTCAAAACAGTGGAAGACAGTATGTAACATGGTGTGCCGTTGGGAAGGCAGTCACATCTTTTAAGTGGTGTCAATTTTCTATCTCAAATGCCTTTAAAATAGTGTTTGCACCGAAGCCCACTGTAGTCACACAGAAGATTCTTTCACTTGCATCTGTAAGTCAAAGGGCTTGGATAAGCAGTACTCTATCTGCCTGAATAAACAGTCCCGTTCCTCCAGCAAGCAGGAAACTTGAAATATATAGTATTGGTAAATGTTGTTTTCTAAAAAAACGATAATTTTAAAAATCTTTGTATACTTAAACCACTAAAATTATTTTCACAGTTAACCGGGGTAATAAACTGTATTAACCTAAAATATCAATGGTTACTTTCTCTCCATCATTTATAAAAATAAAAGAGACACAGGGAGATTTGTTAAGAAAATTTATCAAACTGCAGAGAAATGTCTACATTTCTTTTGTTTTGTTTTTTGTTTTTTTAAAGTAGTGTCTTATTTAGCTCCACCAGCTGAGGATGAAACTTCTAGTTACCTAGTCGATCATCATATTTTGGGCAGACATGAGTGGAGCTGTTTGAGACACTGTCGTATGTCAGACATAAGACTCCAACTTCCTACACAGTGAAGATAAATCCAGATATTACACTGTGTCAAGAAGTGTAAGATGAAGCAGATCTTGGTTTCTCATCTTTAAATGACAGAAGAAATAGAAGGAGATTGAGATGAAAATATATTGGACTGCAAACTAAAAATGGAGTCCCCATTCCACATGGGGATGGTCACAAGTAGAGGTCACCTTTCTTCTGTGTAGAGATCACCTTACTTTCACATTGGCCTGTATCCATTCTCATATGTAAAGCAGGACGTAAGGACTGCTTTTAATTTCAATGGGAGTAAAAAGAAATATGTATTTCTCTGAAATGGAAACGTTATGTCTCTATGGTCTGTTGTTCCAGTTCAGTAATATATTTCATCTATGAATACTGATAAAATGAGGGATGTGTTTCTTAAGAATAGGCAGGTCTCTGAGACTGCTTTCTACTGTTCAGTCACTTAAAGCCTTAGCAACACTTTATATATGGAAATAATAAGCCATTAACCTAGTTTCAAGAGGTGGGTTAGAGCAGATGACCTTCAGAGGTCTTTTCGAACCTAAACTATTCTGATTAGTCACTGCAAAAGACAAAACAGTTGCATAAGTAGAGTCTTTATATTGAAATGCATTTGTATATTATCAGAAATCACCTTTTTTTGGCTTTTTTTCCCCGCTCTATTTTAGTTTGAACTCTAGTAAATCTTTACCAGATTTTTAGCTTAGAGTTCATCAGCTAAATTATTCAGATTACAACCTATTTAGGCTTCTAGCAGATCCCAGAAATCACCAGACTCTTCATAAATCATCTCTACAGAGTAGCTGAAAATTATCTGCTCCAGAAGAATAAAGCATTTTCCTGCAGCTGTTGTAATTGCACAAGTTGGGGTGCTATATCAGAGAACAGAAACACTTTCTCTCTAGTGATTGCAGAACTGACATATTAGCTGCTTTTCTGGTTCATCTGTTGGAAAAGTCATTGTACAACTGATTCTCATTCTTTCTCTCCCCTTCACTCAAGATTTCAGACTTCTAAATATTCAGTTCAGGCTTTCTTTGACAGCTGCTGAGTGCTGTCCTGTGCAAGACACAGGCTACTTACTGTTCAGACCATCCCATGGAGCATGTTTGGTGGTGGGAATGGCTAATCCAGAGGTTTGGGGCTAGAAGAATACAGATTTGTTAATTTAAGCCAAATATCGCTATGTGAAGCTTATGAAACATTTATTCAGGGTGTAGACCAAATATTTTATCATCTACACCACCAGTTTGAACATGGTGATTACACTCAGCTCTACCTTGAAGCTGTCAGCTTGTGTGATTCTTTATATTCTGCTGCCATTAATTTAAATGTTATGAACATGGTGAAATTTTTTTAACTGGGTCAGTAGTCTTCTGCAAAGTGAGAGAATTAAGTTTTGATTGGACTTTCTGCCTGGCTATCATTACTCTAAAAGCTGTTAGGGGCAGAACACTGCAGTCTATTTCCCATTGCAAAACTACAGACAAAAATTTAATTGATCAAAATAACAGTGACAAGTCTCTGTTTTGCTGGGAGTCTCACAGTGCTTACAGCTTTGAAGGATCTCACAGATGCAGAGCAAAAGAGCTACGTGACAAACAGAGTTGGTCTATATACATGGAAGGTCATGCTGAATGTCACCCCCTTGTCTGAGGACCTGCAACCTGTTAATATATGCGCCATCTTCATATTTGAGGGAAAAAAGGGTTGGGGGATTCTTAAGCCCAAGGACAGCCTTAGATATTCCAAGCACTGTTTCCTCCTTTTAAGTGATTTAACATTATTACAATTACAGGAAGGTATTTGCCAGCTTTGTCTCACGGCTGTGCAGTTATCTTGGGGACAAGGGTAAGGCTGCTGTGCAGGTCTGGAGAGTGCTTGCAGAAGCACAAGAACCTGACTGTTCAAAAATAAATTGCTTGTCTGTGACTACTTGTGGAAAGTCTAGTGCCTATGTGGAAAAACATCATGAATGTGAAAGTAGCAAGTGCAGATGTGCTGTCAACAGAATTGTAATGTAAACCAGCTTCAATGGGTCATGCCTGTGGTCTAAAATCCAGAAAAAGGGTAGGTCTGTGTTATCTATGATGTGGAATGTATGAAGGAGACCAGGATGCATATCCCAAACCACATTTTTTCCATGGAGGTATTACTGGATGCCCCTTAGGATGAGAAGAGACAGGAGGGAAAACAGAAGGAGGGTGGGAGTTTAAAGCAGACGTGTCATGTCTTGTGGACTTTATTCAGTTGTTTATGGGCACAAAGTTTTGAGGCTACCCTTTCCTGGCATATAATGCCAAAGGCTACAATGGCTGCTTTTACAGAATCACAGAATGGGTTGGAAGGAACCTCTAAAGATCATCTAGTCCACCCTCCCCCTGCAAAGAGCAGGGACGTCTTCAACCAGACCAAGTTGCTGAGACCCCCTGTGCTTTGTTGTTAGCCAATTTCTGAAGAAAAATTTGGGTATGCCAATAAACACACGAGGTGTGTGATTAAATTGATATACATAGAATGACCCAACCTAAGTATGTTTCATAGACAAAATTTTTACCTACAAAACTAAGCAGCCTCCCTCACCCTTTGGGCACTGAGGGCTGCAAAATTTATTCTCCCAGTTCTTTCAGCACTGATGACTTTCGAAAACACCCAGCCAACGAGATGTAAAAATTTTGAGGGAGGCCTCCGAATCATACAGGAATGGGATTATGGTGACAACCCAGTGCACATCCTGTGCAAAAGAGGGCAGTGGAAAGTTGAAGGCTTATTTCTGTATAGGTTCCTTTCAGGATACTACACTGGCCTCTCTTTACATATCCATGAACCTGTTTATGTTCCTTAAGGCTAACATGGTTGTGCTCCTTCCTCTCCTCTAGATTGTTATCATTGGAGGAAACCGGGGGATATGCAGTCCCCTCTATTCAATGGTTTATGTATGTGGCCAAAAAGTATAATATTCAAATTAGTCCTGAGTTACAAGGCGTTGACCATCAAGTAGAATCCTACTCCTTGGATGGCTATGCAGTCATTGATTGGGTGCTACAGCTTTTGAATTTAATGGCTGCTTTCCTCATAGTGCTATTGAATGCTACTAGGAAAACTACTAGAATCCTCTGGCAGGTGCCACCTTTGAGTATTTGTATGGCACAACACAACAAAAGGTGGACCACCCCAGACATGTGCTTTTCAGCAGCAAGACAGATGCCATTGCTCTAATTGCAGAGATCTGATTTTGTATAAATACTTATACATTTATTGAGGCATAGGTTTTTGTCTCTGGCTTTGAAATCTCAGCTGAATGCCTCAAATGCAAATAATCAAACAAGAAACAGTGAAAGCAGAATCTGCTTAAAATTTTTGTGGGTCACAATGTTTTTCTGAGATATGTACACAAGGAATAAAAGGCCCTGTGTTGATTCGGGAACACTGAGGTGTCCTTTTCCAAGGTCTACCCTGACAGATGATGTCTCTCTTGATATAGCTCTGTTCATGGGGTTTTCTGTACAGCTGAGGAAAAATAGACTAATGCCAAGAACAGATTCACTGCAAAGGATCACTAGTAGATCTTGTGAGGTTAACACAAAATCAATCATGAGAGCCACCAAGAAATTGAAGTCATGCACTTTCCTGAGGTTTAGAAATTCAGTATTGATGAATGGTGCACACCTTGTGGTAAGAGACTCCTTCAGCTTTGGAGTAAAGCAATGGGATGATAGTCTGTTGCTTGACTACCTTCACCTGCAAGGGCAGTGTTCTTTACAGAACACACCTTTTTTTTTTGTTTTGTTTAATATCCCACTGATTTAGGAGCACAAATCCCAGTGAAAATCTTTCTCTCTGTTACCAATACAGAATGATGTATATGAAAATACCAACAGCTTAAATAAAGAGTAGAACCCAGATTTTCTTTCACGTACTCTCCCACTAGGCTGATATTAAGTAGAATCTGTTCCTGAAATGCACAGAGCAAAATAATCTTCAAGTATCTCTTCACAAGACATGAAAATAAATAAAAGCTTTTGGACTTGGTGACCTATCACTTTATTGTTGAAAGATATAGCTGCTGGAAGAACTTGCATAGTCTTCAGCACACTGTAAATAAAATTCTAATGTTAGATTTATAAAGTGAGGTCTTGCCAGGAGATGAGAAAGGTATCAGAAATAAGTCTCTTTAAGTTGTCACTCCAGGTAAACTATGGGGTATTCATATACTTGTTTTGTAGGATTCTGTGTTCATTATATCTCACTTGTTTCTTTTATTGCCCCTGTTTAATGTATACTCATTTATAAATAAAATCTGTCTTGCAGCCCTGCAAGCATAACTTAGTGTAACAGTGAAACTGCTTCTTTCCTTTTCTGTATTGTCTGTAGTCAGAGAAAGTGACAGGCCTGTTGCATCCCCTAATTTTTCCTGCACAACTCAAATCTATGGGGATGTTTTTCCCTAGGAATCTGGCTGATCCAAACCCATTTAAGACTAATAGGTATGTATGTGTGTAACTGAGTGAATGAGCTGGTCAGAGAGGGTTATACAGATGTATCTGTCGGTCTCCAGTCCTTCTTTTACATAGGTGAATGTGTTCTGTGAGAAGAAGCTGATAGAAAGGAGCATCTGATCCCAGGGAACTCACAATGCTAACATTTTTATAGATAATATTTTATAAAGAAGCCAGTGGAAAAACCCTGCTCATGGAATTCCCAGTGTTGTTTCCTCAAAGGTGTTTTCTCAGGAACCACACATAAGATCAAACTGATGTTTTTCCTGGAAGATCTGTGACAAATAGATTGGTGAGATCTGAAATTCTTTAAGTTCCATGTAAACTGATGTTCCTGCCAAAGGAAATGAAATAAAGAATCATTTAAAACCTCATTTTTTATAATTTCTATGTTCTTGTCATTACAGCAAAGCCTTACTAGATACTGTTGATTGAAGTATTAATCAAATGATTTAATACATCATCAGTGGACCTAACTGTTCATGGCTCCCATGAACATGGATCATACAGTCATCTGTTTAGATAGAGCTAAGTAGTAGGCTGAAATACTACTTTGTAGCATGAAGTAAATATATCAGAAAGTTGAGATTCAAGGTACTGAGATGCACTTGTTTATATATGTAAGCTTTCCCACTTTAATGCAAGTTGCAGAACTGCTTGTATCTGTATTGCCTTAAACCAGTTATGCAGTTAATCATTGTGGTAAGGGCTCTCCTTCAGTGGGTTGTTCCTCTATTCCCTGGTCTAAAGTGGACAAACTGAAGCAAATTCTTTGGAGCTTCATAAAAATTCCCATTTTTATGAATCTGACCAGATTCGTTTCAGCGTCTGCTGCTTCTTTCTCTCTTTTTCCCTGGAAAAGTTTTATACTTTCACAGTAACAGTGTTTTTGGCTGGGGATTTGTTGGTTTGTTTTTTTTTCTAATGTAAAATAAGTAAACATGGAGTGCTAAAAATACCTTGAAAATATCTTGGTTACATTCTAACTTAGTTTGAATCTATACTAGATGATAAAGTATCAAAGTGTTATTTCCGAAACTATCAACCATGGGTAACGATCCCTTGAAAAGTGGTATCTTGAACTGCTGGTAATGGTGACTGTTCACATTTAAAGTTCAACAGAGTATACATATACAGTGTGAGGAAGTAAAAAAACTATTCATCATTTGGAGAAAATATAATTTGAAGACTGACATTTTAAGAAAAAAAATGTGTAGTATTTGCATGTATTTATTCCTTAGCTTCTAAAATGTTCTTTGTTTGAGATCTTTGTTATGTGATGAGTGTAAGTAAAAAGTAGAGAAAAGTGTAACTGATTAAAAGAGTTCTCAGCTTCCAAGTATATGTGAGAAGAGAGTGTATTGTTCAGAGTCCTACTCTGGTGTCATGCGAATCTGAAATGTGACATGCTGCACAATTAAACGTGCTCAATCTTGCTTTGACATTAGATGACAAAAAATTGACTGTAGATGGAGAGGCAGATTGGAGAAATCAGTGGAGTTCATGAGAAACAAACAACTGTCAGTGCCTGGACAAATAATTGAGAGCTGTAAAATTTGCTTATAGCAAACTTTGACTAAACAGATCTCTCTATATAGAAAATTCACTATTATTTTACATAATGGAGTGCAAATTACAAGAAGTATCCAAACTTACAGAATCACAGAATCGTTATGGCTGGAAGAGACCTTCAAGATCATCCAGTCCAACTGTCTACCCAGCACCACCATAATAACCCCTAAAACAATAAACCATATCACTCAGTGCCTCATCCAGATGCTTCTTGATTACCTTCAGGGACAGCGACTTCACCACCTCTATATGCAATTTGTTCCAATGTCTAATCACCCTAACAGTGATTTTTTTTCTAATATCCAATCTGAATCTCCCCTGTTGTAACTTAAGACCATTTCCCCTCATCCTCTCACTGTAGGCGTGGCAGAAGAGACCAACCCCCACCTCATTACAACCCTCTTTCAGGTAGTTGTAGAGAGTGATGAAGTCTCCCCTAATCCTCCTCTTCTCCAGGCTAAGTAAACCCAGGTGCCTCAGCCATTCCTCATAAGACATAGTTTCCAAAACTTTAAAGAGCCTCGTTGCCCTTCTCTGGACACGCTCCAGCATGTCAATGTCTTTTGAAGTGAGGGGCCCAAACCTGAACACGGTACTTGACGCATGGCATCACCAATGTCAAGTATAGTGGAACAATCACTTCCCTAGTCCTGCTGGACACACTATTATTGATGCAGGCCAAGATACCATTGGCTTTCTTGGCCACCTGATCATGCTGCTGGTTCACATCTAGCCAGTTGTTCACCAGCAACCCCAAGTTGCTTTCTGCTGAGCAGCTCTCAAGCCACTCCTCCCCAAGCCTGTAGCAATGCATGGGGTTGTTGTGGCCTAAGTGCAGAACCTGACATTTTTCCTTATTAAATCTCATGTGGTTGTCCTCAACCCATTGATTGAGTCTGCATGAAAGTTGGAAAAACTGCTAAATCCATGTTCTCTTTCAAATTTTTTTTTAACTGAATAGCTGTACAGGGAAAGGCATAGGAAATCTCTGGGCCTTAGATTTTTGGAAGTTCAGAAACAATCTTGTAAAACTATTGGTTGCCTCATTTCTTGTATTTTCTGCTTCTTACACTACTTAGAGAAAGTGGGCATTTGCTTTGATCACAGTTAAGATAGCGGTTAGAAACCAGTCTAACCAGTTTAATTTTATATTCTGATTTACAATATGTGCTAAAAATGTTCTGATTTACCAGGTTTAATACTGTTGTTTCCCATGCTGATTGAGTGTATAGAATTAGTGCAAGTGGAATCCAGATCTACGATGTGAGCTCACTGTTGCAATAACAATGATACTGCATGATGTATGCATGAGCTCAATTGAGTTGATCCTATGTTATCTGAGTTCAGAATCAGTAGTTTTAACAGATCTTTCCCAGGAATCTCCAGTTAAACTCAGAATGGCCAACACAAAACATATTTTTGTAATGCATCTTCAAATAGGCTCTTCAAAGTCTTTCATACAATATATATAAGAAACTGGAGGTAGAAATTCAGTTTCACACATTTAGTCCAGAAGTACAGTTTGCCCTAGGTAACAGAAGTTGTATCTTCAGATACACCAGAACCAGTATTCTCATGTAATTTTCAGAGCATTTAAGAAATGTTTAAGTGTGTATTTTGTCAGAAAGAGACACAAAAACACAAGACAAAAGAAGAAAATAGTAACCCTTTCTATCTAAAAGAATACTGGGGAATATATAAAAAATTGACATGACTACATAGAAAAAGGGCCAATATGGGATATCTGAGGTCTAATCCGAGGATTAGAAAAAGGAAACTATAACTGAGGGGGATGAGGAAGTAGTAAAAGAAGCTGGTGAGCTCTTGTGCTGCTTGGCTTTCTGAACCATCTGTGAGACATTTAGGAGAGATACTACAAAGAAATGGACAAAAATTTTGAGGAGCTTGGGATCTCTGTACAGAAACAAAAACTTCTCTGGGAAGCTCGGGATGTTTTAGAGAAGTAACGTCTTTTCAAAGCAAAACTCTGCTCTGCTTACCTAGCAAGAGTTTCACAACACTGAGTTCTACTGGAGAAAGTCATGAAGCTACAATAAGTGACTCTGGATGTTAACATTTTAGATCTGTCTTCCAAACTGTAGGAATGAGGCAGTTAAGGAGGAAATTCCCTTGCTGCTAAATCTACTGAAAATGTTGTCTGACTGTGATAACTTGAGAAGTTTTAATTAGGCATAGAATTAATATTTGGAGAAAGTACGAAGTTTAGACATAGACCATTCGGAGATTAAGTGAATGCCAGGTGAGAAGGAGTAAGTTTTCAAAGTATGTGTTTAAAATATGGGAAGCAAAAATACATGATCCAATTACTAAAGAAATTTTATGCACTCAAGGAACATCACAAATTGACAGCTTTGAGTGAAGTGAATACATCAACTGCAAGAAAGCAGAATGTCTGAAAGTGATCAAATGATGTGGAAAGAGTCTGATGTATCTAGATAAGTTGTTAAAATGTCAGCAGAATATTACATTAGCAAAATATGGATTCTCATAATTGTCAGGGTCCTACCTCTGCTTGTAGTATTCTTGGTGATCAAAGTAGCATTGCTAGACATAAAAGGCAAATCTAAAGAATTTATAAAATTAAATCTGTTAGATCTCATTAAGCAGATTTTATTTATGATAAGGGATGATCGATATGTATCTATCATCACTGAATTTGCAAGGAAAAAATATATTGATACATAACAATCTTTTTTATTGTTTTCTTCAAAGTAGGTTGTTACTTTCCTCCAACTCTCTTAAAAGTGATCTCAAAGATTTGTGGACCTATGATTTACCTATATTCTTGATGTTCATTTGCTGTTGACCAGAGTACATTTGTGTTTCAGCCAAAATTATGGCTGTAAGCACTGAAGTAAAGCACTGAAGCACTGAAGTAAAGCTTATCTTACCTCAGCAAATTTTAATCTAATGAGGGAAAAAGCCTTCAGAAAATTCCTGGGCTGAGAAAAAGATACCAGGAGCAGAAGTCATATTTTTTTCTAAATGCTGTTTGATTGATCTTATACTTTTATTATTATCATGCTCTTTAACTTCCATGATATGGAAGAACAGCTGAAGTAAGACACTTCTTTTAGAGAAATTAAATACTTCAGGGGTATCCCATCACCTTTCAGTATATAGTGTACATCTTGCCAGGATACAGAGATCAAGTTCTGGATTTTTAACTACCATCATTCTACTGCTGATTAATGAAAATAGTTGGTTGAAGCTCTGAAGAGTAGTTTAAATCCACAGCTCAAATAAAAACCCTAATGTTTCTAGGAACTCATGAGTGTTTAAAGTAAAACTTTTGATCTTGCCTTGCATTGCAGATCACATTAAGACATGTTTCATACAGTGAAAGTTAACCAGTCTTCAAAGAAAATGTGTTTGATTGCTGAAATATGTGTGCATATATATATTATATGTATATATTTTGTGTGTTTCTGTATATAAATATGTAAAGCTTAAAATTTACTAATTGTTTATTGACTAATGAAATATGAATGCTTCCAGCTTTATGTGAGATTTTTCTTTACATTGTTTCTTTACTGTTTTGGGGGATATGTAAAATACGCAATAAAACTACTATTTACATGCCTCATTGAAAGTAAATGGAAGTTAGTGATATGAAGAAGGAGGACTTTACTGATGGTATAATAAGCTGTAGCTTTGCTTTTCTGTCTTTTTGGTAGCTTCTTTAGTTCCAAATTACATAAGCACATATTTGACTTCTAGAAGTTTATTTTGGGACATTTTGATGGCATCTCAAAAATACTGCACCTTTCAAGGAACTTACAGGTTTTCCCTTACAATGGAAATGAGCTTTGCTCAGTTCCCTAGCCAGGTAGTGTAATATTTTGTCATACAAATATCCAAGGTATCAAGTATAAAAGAAAACAAGTATTAACAGAATTTTTAGCAAGAATTGAAAGCTACCTCAATGTAAACAGAACTACCCCAGGTAAATTCAGAGCCAGTAACAAATTGTGTTTATGTTATATACCATATATGAACACAATGCAAGTTATCTTAACTTCAGAAGTTTTCTAAGGTTCAGTGTTAGTACTCTAAACTGAAATAGTTTTGTGTTTTGGGAATAGGTTTTCTTTTTAAAGAAACCTCGGATCTACTCTCAAAGGTGCAGTATCAGTATACATGTAAATTTAAATTCAAAGTGCACATTAGTGATGATTTGAAGGCAAACATGTGGATATTTGCCCATCAATTGTAAGCACCTTTTGCCTCCTTCTTAACTCTGCTCCACAATCAAATTATGAAACATGACATTCTTGGAAAGCAAATTATCTGAATGTATGTGAGTATATTTGAAGTTTCCTAATCACACAGACAAAACGTTATTTTGTGACTTACCTTGTCTTTTACATGACTGTGTAGTCTGTTACTTACCATTATGGTAAAAAGACAGCTTACTATGCTGAGCAGGCACTGTTAAAAATAGTGTGGAAAGTGTGTATCTGACACAAATAGCTTTCAGATACAGTATGTGCCAGTAACTCTGAGGTGACGTGGACTAGAACTGCCCATTAGAAATCACCAAGCAGAGTGTTTCCCTGAAAACTGGAGAGCTAAAGGTGTCCTGTGTGATAGTCTAAGTGGTATCATAAATGTCACCAACCACAATGTTTTGGAGAGGTTGTCCATGTGTGTACCCCCTTTATTTGAGTCAAAGATGCATGTTTTGGAAAAATGTGTGGGGAGGTTCAGTTGCATGAGGATTTTGCATATGCAAACCTATTTCAGTTAAAATCAAACAACCGAAAGTTGTCTGACAGCTATTGTGTACATTACACTTAGCCTTTATTATCAGTTTTTACCACTTTTTTCCATAGCACAGTACTAGCTCTGCTCATGGAACCATGCCATTTGCCTGGTGGGGGGAGGATACAAAGGACCCCGTGGTCTTGTGTTTTTTCTGGTGGCTGATGGGTGTTCTGCCTCAGAGAGGGCAGAGCATAACTCAATCAGCCTGTCTCTTTCTCAGCCTTCCTGATGCTCCTTAACCTTTCTACTTTCCCTTGGAAGTCTACCACCAGACTGAGCAGATAATCTACTTGTTCACACTTCACACAGTTGTTGCCACCACTGCCATCCATTGCCAGTGAAAGGCTGTGGCACTCCCTGCAGCCAGAGACCTGGACAGATGCATGTTTTCGTGGGAGCTCTGTCTGGGTTGCCACCTCCACTCTGGTGAGTGCAGAGGACAGAGCTTTGCTTCGGATAGATACCATAGTTAAGCTCTTTCTTAGAGGGTGATGACCACCAATTGAACTCATCTCTTGAGCTAGTGTAGTCAGTAGACCCTTCCTTTAATGCAAGCTCCCGTGCCATGCTCTGGCTGAGGCCCCATGCTCTGTTTGCCCACTCTGTTTGCAGCACTCTTGGTCGCTTGCACTCCTCAGGTGGATTTTTATAGGTGTTGCTGCCATTGCTCTGGCAATATCCAGGTCTCGTCAGCGGCTCCCATGAGAGCTGCCAGCTCCTGAGCATGTCTCTCCACTCCCCTGGCATTTTCCTGCCTCAGGAAAACCTCAGGAAAACCCTCATTCTCATAGTCTTTTATTTCCTCTTTTTTATTTTTTAAACAAAGTTTGGTGCACATCTTTGTCTTTTGCCTTATGTCCCTCAGTACTTTAAAAACCAAAGTTGAAGACACAAAAGAGTTTCAGTGCCACTGGCTCACTCTGCTATGGCTACTTTTGTGTAATGCCTTTCAAAAAAATTGTTTTTAAATCTCTGTCCTTCCTGTAATTAATCTTAAATCTTCTAAGTGCATCCTCAACAAAAAAAAAGAAGTGAAAGGAAAAAAACCATACAAATAACCCAGACAAAAAAGAATGGCACCTCAGAATAACTGCTACTTCTATGGACAGGGCCATTCACTGCAAAAGCAGAAGGTCCAAATTAAATCATGTGCGAGAATGGCCTAAGCAGAGAGTCAATCTCCCTTAGCTAGAGCATTATTTATAGAAAGTGGGACAGCTCTGTCAGGAGAAGCTCAGGTGCATTATTTAAATTGCTCTACCAAGGAGTACTTCTGAGCTCCTAGTACTGCATTTTCATCCTCACTGTGTTGGGCTATAGTCCTAGGTTTCTATGAAAGCCTCTGTCCTGCCAGGGATTTGGTTATCTACGTAAAGCAAATGTTTCTGTTCTGGCCAGGTTCCCTCTCAGGGAACCATGACCTGAGAGCTCTGAGCACCATTCAGCCAGACCTTATTTATAGCCTAATAATTCAGGGACTCACCTGATGTACAGCGATTCCAAGCTCCAGTCACTGTGCTGTCTTCAATCTTAATCTGTGATGATATTGTTTCTTCTGGGTTTTTTTGTTTGGTTGGGTTTTTTTGGACAACAATGTATCATACAAAGGTTTTGTTTCAACTTGCAGGTTTTACTTTTTTTTTTTCCAAGGAAAAATTAAACTGATGTCAAAACTTCAAGCATCTATTCAAAGGTACACCAATCTTGCAAGAGTCCCTTTGTATTGCTTCGTATACCACAGGAAACTGAAACTGGGATTCAAAATTCAAATCCACCAGTTGTTTTAGTATTATTTCCCATAAGGGTACCCTCCTGCATCAATTCTTAACCACAGCCCTGTGTTGTTTTTGGATAACAAAAGGTAATCCAGAAGAAGGAGGAAATATTGTGGGGGTTTTTTGCCCCTTAATCAAAAATGTTGGAAAAATATATTGCCACGTATGAAACTAGTTTTGTTTCACAGAATCACAGAATCACAGAATCACAGAATTCTAGGGTTGGAAGGGACCTCGAAGGATCATCTAGTCCAACCCCCCTGCCAGAGCAGGGTCACCTAGAGTCCATCACACAGGAACGCATCCAGGCGGGTTTTGAATGTCTCCAGCCAAGGAGACTCCACAGCCTCTCTGGGCAGCCTGTTCCAGTGCTCTGGCACTCGCACAGTGAAAAAGTTTTTCCTGATATTCACATGGAACCTCCTATGCTCCAGTTTGCATCCATTGCCCCTTGTCCTATCATTGGATGTCACTGCAAAAAGCTTGGCTCCATCATCCTGACCTTCACCCTTTACATATTTGTAAACATGGATGAGGTCACCCCTCAGCCTCCTTTTCTCCAAGCTAAAGAGACCCAGCTCCCTCAGCCTTTCCTCATAAGGGAGATGTTCCTCTGGATGTTGCTATGAAAAGTCCCTAGAGACTTCTTTTTCTTTCCTTAAAGGTGGCTTTCTAGAAAATAGGAGAGATCATTCCTTTATTTGTGCTCCCCTGAGTAGACTCAAAAATTCAGTTCTCACTTCATTCTACTAGAAGTCTGATTTTTGTATTGAAATCATTCTCATTTTATAACTAGCTTGATAGAAGACAGACTAATTAGTCTAAAGTAATTAATTGATTTTTTAAATTCAGTTTTGCCTGCTGGATTTCATCTGTGTAGCCCTTTTAATGACTATGTTTAAGTTCAAGCCCAAGTTTGATAGCCTCTTGCAAAGTCACTTTCTTTTACAAATGAGCAGCTGCTTGTTTCATTTTTGTAGTGAGATTGAAATCAGACGACTTCTACTTTGTATTATGCCCGGTAGTTTTGCCCAAAGCTGGGGGCAGAAGAATCTCTCTGACAATGTGTTTATTAAAGTTGCTTATGCTCTGTCATCTACTAAAGTACATATATATATAATTTTTCCATTTAACTTTGACAGCCAGAAAGGACACACGGCAGTTCCTATGGATTATTGATTTTTATGCTTCACTTTAAGAGCAGCTGTAAAAAAATCCTATGGAGAACTGATAGACAAATTGTAAGCCATTAAACTCCAGTCCTTAGAACCTGTATTTGTGTGTTCAGCTTTCTGTATATGGCAAAAGCCTCTGGTTTCACTGAAACTTTCTGAAGCAGAGAGTTGAGAAAATGTGTTTAGCCTTGATCTAGCTTAAATTTTAACTGATTTGAAAGTGAGTCAGATAACCAAATCTTGATGTTAACACAAGTCTCTGGATATGTTCAGAGTTTTAAACCCCTGAGGTGATTTCCTGCTTTCCAGATTGTGCCAAGATTCACCTGTCAAAAATGTTTTAAATGTGATTTAATCCAATTATTGTTTCCCCCTCACTGGGTGCTTCCTGTGTAAGCATGAAATTCATTTTGGAACAGTGGCAGTTTAAAATCTGAAACTGCAGCTCATCAATTAATTTGGACAAGCCAAGGGCCACAGCCTGATGTGCATACCACCATCAGCTATCCTTTGTTCCTTAAGCAATTTCACTACGCTGCCCTGGAATTACTTGAGGAGTAACGTATATTAAAGGACTGAAACTCTATGCATTTGAGTAAACGTGTAACCATATCTGCAAAAAAGTTTAAGTGGGAACTAATAACACATTACTTACAGCAGACCTTCAGTGAAGCAGAACGTACTGAACCTGAATAACTTTTTAATACTCAAGAGAAGCATGCAATCAGGCCACAGATATTCAGGCTAAATGGTTTACAGTTTTCCAAATAAGTAGCTCACGTCTGTAGAAGTCCATTCAGGTTTGTGCATGTAAGGAGGGTCATGAAACATGTAATTGCATATCTACAAGAATAATTTATATGCATTTTGAGTGTTACACTACTTGGAGAATTGTCTAATAAAGTAAATAGAAGGTGGGGTTTTTTTACAGGTGCATAAAGTGCCCAACTTTTTCTTTCATCTCTTGACAAGCACTTGAATTATGTTGTTGTTGTTGTGTAACACATGCAAGCATTCTCTTTATTGAACACCTTTTCCTTTTTCCATAGCCAAATGACCAATAGAAATACTGAACGTTATTGAGCCATTCACTATACTTTGACAACACTACTGTCGATATCTTCTTTTCTGAAGGTTAAAGTGAGGCTTTATGGAGTAACTTTGAGGGGGTGGGAGGGTGATTATTCTCTTAATTACTGGGATGTAGAAAGTATTCAGTGCAAGTAACACTTCAAAGAGCTAAATTATTGTTACCACTTGTCTTTTCAGAATAAACCACAAACTTGAAAGGCAAAGGACAACAGAATGGGGCACTTTGTCATCACCCCCAGTGGTGAAATTGTTGTCAGCATTTCACCCAACAGGTAGGTACACGGAAATATATTATTATTCATTGGTCACCTAAATGTATGCTGACAATTTCCTTATTTTTTTTGTGACTTAAGCTAATAAAAAAGAGACAGATCAGAAGAGTAAACATTAAAGAGGAAAAGTGAAAAGACATTAAAGAACATGGAGAGAACGGTAATGGCTGGAAAATTCATAATTTAAATAGGTAACATAGAATTTTTGTGTGTGTGTGATGGGGGTGATGCAGGAACATTCAACACCTGGAGTCATCCAAAACACATTTTATGGTCAGGCTAATAGGTATTGTTTCAATTTATCAGCCTGACTTTGCTACTGTGAAGAAAATGTTTAACCTAGTCAAAATAGAAAATGCAGCATTTTTCTTTCCAAAATTCACTTGTTAGTAATTCTAAGCAAATGAAGTAGGCATCAATGAGAAGTAGGTCATAAAAGGAAGATAATTTTACTTTGTGTTTCCTTTTTTCCATTTATTGTAGGGTTTTATAAGAATTGTATATTTTCAAGAAGCTCTTTGAAATGAAGTCTTTCTGACTGGCTTTATTGAAATAGTAGCACTCTCAGAGTTGTGTGGCCTTTCTAGTCCTGTTGGGATGGTTATATAGGGTAAATATTACGTGAAGTACTTGCAGAAGCCAAGTCCAACTGAGAAAAGTAGAAAAATAGGTTGTTTATTTTAATTTTAGGTACTGTACAGACAAAATTGAATTATCTTAAAAATCACCACAAATAATTTATCATGTTAGTTAGGTACTTTCTTCCTTGCCATGCCATCAGATCTAATGGTTCTTTCTTAATTTATGACAGAAATAGTGTGAAATAAGGTAAATGTCAATTATAATGATGCTGTTTGTTATGATGAAAACACAGAAGAAGGAAATGATGTTTAATGCATCAAAGCAAGAAATTTCAAATAGGTTATTTAAGCTACCTTGATTTAGTATTTCTTTTGGGGAGAACAGGATGAAGGAAAGCTGAGAAATTCTTACTGAAAATAACAGTGTGAAAACATGCTTTGTAAGGAACGGTTAAAGGCTCTTAGATATGGAAACATATTTCTCTCGTAGATGAAGGACATATGAACTCTTACAGAGTCTACTAGACATACTAATATGCAATTATATAATGACCAATTAGTACCTTGTGGCATGGAAAATGATTTGACTGTGAGTAGTGATTTATATAGATCTCAAATTTAGAAGTTCTCTTTCTCTACTTGGGTCTTCATTTGGTTCAGTTAACTTCTTGTGAGAAAAACTGTATTGGACAGCAAATCTTCGGCAAGACATGAGATTTATTTTGTACTGAGATTTTTTTTTTTAAAGCTAACACACACACAGCAAGTAGCACACACCATAGTTCAAATCTTGTGTTACAACAACTTACCAAATGTTTCTGGGATCCTGATACTAAAAACATGTGCAAGTTCATAGGCACAAGTAACTTTTCTCATGTTGCTGCCTTTGCTTAAAAGAGACCAGATGGTGTTCAAATGCACCCAGGAAAGAGTAGAGAGTTTTGGCGGGGAGTTTCTTGTATTGCAACTTGGGAAATCCAAATTCTGTTTCAGATTTTATGACATATGACTGTGGGAATATGCTTGGCTTTCTGGTTTTTCTTCTGTAATCAGAGTGTACTGTATCTGTGGTGAGGACTATTTTACTATGCATTTTGTGCTGTGTCTGCCACAATGAAATCTTAGTCTTGTTAGAAATCCCAATATAACACTAATGATTACTACTAAATAAAGATGCAGTAGAAAAATACGTACAGTTTTGCAGGTACCAGCTTAACTACAGCATTAACAAGCAATGCCTGTACCATTTGTCTTTCACAAGTAAACGAGTCATATATTTGTTATTTCAAGTTATTCACACACTCTTACAGTAACTTTTCCAAATAAGTAAAAGAACCTAATATGCTAGGTTTTACCCTGCTTGAACCACAGGCTTACAGAGCAACAATAATTCCGTTTTCCAATACTAAGCTTTTCCAACTCTCTTCCACTGCCTGCAGTAGTAAAGACTGAGCTGATTCTGGCCTTGCACAATATGAAGCAAACAGACAGCATGTGGCGTTTCTGGTTCAGTGATGATTTCTGACTGGCCTTTCTTTTACTGTCACAGTTGAAACTCCCTCCTCTCTTCTCAGCAGTGGTGAAGATGTAGAATGAGATCAGTTAAAATGGTTTGCTCATGGTTGGCTCTTTCACTCCATATACTATCCAGAGTAGTCCGAGTCCTTCAGCTGCATGACACTAAAAGGCTACATGAAGAGCTACTCGGTTCTGAACTGTGACTTGACTGTACTCTGCCACCACTCTGCTGTTTTTTATCAAAGCTTTTCTACAGAGTCCTCTCCACTAGAACAGATCATGTTCTCAAAACTAGTTTTCCAGCCTTCCTGACAATTTCTCCTCTGTGCACACCTTCCCCAGTGAATGGCATATTTAGCTTGGTGGCTTCTCCACAGAACATAAGCAGCCCGTGTTCTAGCCTGAATCTGTTACTAGGATGAGCTAAAAGTCATTAATGGTTACTGGGAGAGGAGCTCAGAGTGACATGAACAGATATCAGACAGAAAACATACATGTCTTTTACCAATTGCTGAGTGCTGTCTCTGCATTTATCATTCATACTCTACCCAAGCTCTTAGATCTGACCAAGCAGTTGTTGAAGTGACTCCTTTCCTGCTGCCAATAGAAGATCCATAGGCAGAAACCGTAGCTGTGGCTGAAGGTGTCAGCATATCCTCTGCTTCTCTTGACTCACCTGCTGGCTTTCTCCACCATTTGTGACTTCCTTTTCACCCAGAATAATTGTGAGCTGGCTTTGGCAGAAAGTGCCTTGCACCTCTTTCACCCTTCCATAACTCTTGAAGGTAAAGGAAAGAAGGGGTAAAGGGAAGACAGCAGCAAGAGCCACCAGTGTGAAATATGGTGAATAATAAGAGGAGGAACATTAGAAAGATGTGAAGTGACAGCAAGAGAGAAGTGTGAAACTGTGTATATACAGTGTTGAGATACAGTAAGGCATCTTCAGGAGGAACCAGGGAAGTCCTGGAGGAGAAAACAACTCTGTAAAGTGATGAATAGGAGGGAGTTTGAGAGAAATTCTCAGATATGAAGGAGGGTAACTAGCTAGGTGCTTACAGAGACAGAGGAGGATTTGGCATTAGAAGAAACTGTCTTGATACTTAGTATCCACTGGGCAGATGAAGGAAGAGAAGTCAGAATTTATTCTCTGGTTTCCTTTTCACCTAAATAAAATTGAAAAGATGTTACATATGTAGATATCTCACAGCACAACACTTTCCTGTGCCAATTAAATGAATGACTTGACACTGTTTTTTGTTTTGTTTTGTTTTTCAAGTTTTTTTTTCTGTTCAGATCATGCTCAAGAAGTTTTACTGCTATTAGGCACTGTGTCTTCTCTCCAGTAGCATAACAGTTTCTAGGTGAGGTACCTAACAGCATGGCTCAGGCAACACAGGAGATCTACAACATGAGTTCAAGGGGGCAAAATAAATCTACCTCAGTAGCAGTCCCTGATAATTCGCTCTGATAACACTGGTTGCTCTAAAGGTTGACTTTACTTCATAACCACTTTCTGAGTAGTGAGGCTAAAGGATAAGACACAAGCTCTTAACTAAATTCAATAACAATATAGTTTCAAAAAAGCAAAAACTTCGAAAAATTTGCCATGTACTGCACAAATATTTTTTATATTTCTTCTGCCTAGCAGAATAATTCTTGATTCTGGTTTGGTGTTTGTTCCTTTGTGATAAGTTATTTAAGGCCACAACATGCACTGTCCATTGGAATGCAGTAAATATTTAATGTTCTGTTTATCTGTACAATGACCAAATTAAATTACTTCTAATCTATCAATCTACATGTACGCATACACACACACACACACACACTCTTACAGATATTCACACATTCACATTTTTAAGCCTATGGAGAAATATAATACAATACTTTGCATTTGAAAAAATTAACTAATAAGGTCCTCACACTATTCCATTAACTAGAGGCACGATCATGCCCATTATTCAGAAGTGGTGACAGAGGTCCAAGAGTACATGTTTCAATCAAAGTGTGACAGGACAGATGGAGTCAATGTCTAGGCCACCACTTAGAATTCAAATGGTCCTAAACCTGGACCTCTTTCATAATACAGAGAGCAACCCTGAAGTTGGCGGTAGTCTAAAGCTTTCATTTAAAGGTTATTTGGTGGTGACTGAAACGAGTCTATTTCCTAATGGACAGATGTCCACTTAACTAAAGCCCTCCCCAATGACTTCTTGTTTGAAGCTACAACAGGTAAAGCAGAGACTGAGTAGACATGTCAACTGAAGTAAACTCCCAGAGCTAGCAGCTTTCCCTGAGAGTCTGGGCACCAGCTCAGTGGAAAAAGAAACTTTGCTTGTGGCACATGGTCTCTTGATAGGTCTGTCAGTCAGTTGGTTTATATCAGCACTTTAAGAATTAATTTATTTTTTAAAAAATATAGCAATGCAAGGTGAGAGATATTTGTCAGTTTGTGTTCTTAAAATGGAGGAAACTCAGTGTTGTTCAGATTGAAACAGCATTGTCAAAGGGAACATGTTGTCCTACTTAAATTAGGGGATGGAAGTCCATGGTTGGTTGTCTTATTATTGTTAAACATTTATCTGGCCAGCCGTAAGTACACCAAGTTTTAAAGCTAGGCAAATCTTCTCACAGCCTACATCATAATAATCCTAAATCACAAAAATTAAATTAATACCAATGATTTTTTTTTCCCTCATCATATGTAAATTAGGATATGATCTGGGAATGGCATCCTTACGGGGAGATCCTAAGCCAAATGAAATGGTTCTCTGCAGGGAGCTGCCTGTGCTGACCTGGTTGCAGAATCACAGAATCATATAATCATAAATCATTGCGGTTGGAAAAGACCTTCAAGATCATCCAGTCCAACTGCCTACCTACATCACCCCTAAACCATATCACCCAGCACTGCAGCCAGATGCCTCTTGAACACCTCCAGGGATGGTGATCCCACCACCTCCCTGGACAACCTATTCCAATATCTAATCACCCTTACAGGGGAAAAAAATTTTCCTAATGTCTAATCTGAATCTCTCCTGCTGCAATTTAAATCCTTTTCCTCTTGTGATTTCACTATGGGCATGACAGAAGAGACTGACTCCTGCCTCACTACAACCTCCTTTTAGGTAGTAGTAGAGAGCGATGAGGTCCCACCTGAGCTTCCTCTTCTCCAGACTGAACAACTCCAGCTCCTCAGTCATTCTCCATAAGACATATTTTCTAGTCCCTTCACCAGCTCTGTTGCCCTTCTCTGGACACACTCCAGCACCTCAATGTCTTTTTTGAAGTGAGGGGACCAAAACTGAACCCAGCACTCAAGGTGCGGCCTCACCAGTGCTGAGTACGGCAGGACAATCACTGCCCTAGTCCTGCTGACCACACTGTTCTTGATGCAGGCCAAGATGCCATTGGCCTTCTTGGCCACCTGAGCACACTGCTGGCTCATATCCAGCCAGCTGTCAACCAGCACCCCCAAGTCTCTTTTTGCTGAGCAGCTTTCCAGCCACTCTTCCCTGAGCCTGTATCAGTGCCTGGGGTTGTTGTGGCCCAAGTGATGGACCCAGGACTTGGCCTTATTGAACCTCCTCCCGTTGGCCTCTGCCCATCAATCCAGCCTATCCAGATCTCTCTGCAGAGGCTTCCTACCCTCAAGCAGATCAACACTTTTCCACCCAACTTAGTGTCATCTGCAAACTTCCTGAGGGTACGCTCAATCCCCTCATCTAGGTCATCAACAAAGATATTCAACAGAACTGGCCCTGCTTGTTATCTTTTGACAGTTGTAGTACTGAGGGATGTTACAGGTCCTGTGTTTCATCTATAATTTGGTGACAAATCAAAACTTTCAAATATTGTCTGAAAAGAGACAAAAAGCACATGCTTCTGTATAGCCATCAAAGAAATATGGAAATTCACAGAATTACTGTTAATTTTCCCCTGTCAGGAGCATTCATTTTAAAAATGACCCACACAGACTCAAAGAAGAAGAAGCTGGAGTTAAAACAGAAACAAATATTAGAAGTCCAGAAATAGAAACCAATCTTAGACACAGTAGGTGGGCCTTCCAGGCCTTTCTCTTGTGTTCAGATGGCTTCAATAACAATTTGGGTATTATTGTTACGTATTTGTGATTGATGGTTTTCTCCTGTGACAGATGATCAGTTCTTCTTAATAGCACCCATTAATGTAATAATATTGAACTATCTTATGAAAGAGAGGAGAGTAAACTAGAACCGAGTAAAAGATATGTTATTTTCCATGGCCTGTTGGCACTGCTGGAATTCACTGTAACAGAAGGTCACTGAGTTTAATGCTGCTGGGTTGGTTCTTTTTCCTTTCTTATTTATTTTGTTTTCAGGATAAATATGTGACTGTTAACAAGATTTATAACTATGCAAGATAAGATGAAAAGGTCAATTGAATATCAAACTTCAAGACAGGTCATGATAGCTCAGTCGGGTCAGGAAGGATATTTCTCCTATCTCCCTTTCCCACTGTGCACAGCACAGAACAGTGGGACAGGATGCATACTGTTTTGGGTTTTTTTTGCTCTGAAATAATAACTTACGGGCCTTCATGAAAAAAGTGTTGGAGCAAATGGACTGGTGGACTAACCTAGGGTGTAATTTGATTTGATCTCATATAAACTTTTTGTGATTTTAAGCAATACACTTGGATATAAAATATCAAATTCTAATGTGCAAAAGGCACATGTGTGGGAATGGTAAATGCTTGCTATGTGATTTAGGACTATCTCTGTAAGGCTTAGCTATTCTGTTTAACACTCAACACTGATGTTTGTAAGTGAGACTGTTTTATCACTATGTAGATTTCTTCAAATACCTGAAGGATCTCCTAGGACTTAGAATTAAACAAATCAAAAGTTGAGGTCTGCATAGTCAGATCCATTTGTATGGTTAACCAAATGGAAAAAGAGGCATAGCATTATCAAAATGAAGGCTTTAGCTGAGTGAAAGGTATGTGATACTTCTGTATTTAGCTGTCTTTCCTCCGTAGATAAAGTTCAGGTCCCAAGCTGACTTGGGTTGAGGTAGCAGAGTGTTGTATGTGGGTGTGAGGAAATAAATGTTAGATGGACACTTTTTTTCCCCCCCACTGCATCTGTTTTACAAGAACATCCTTTCTTTGCTGCTCCTCTAGGGGTTACATTAATGTGCAACACTGTAATAGCTGATCAGTGGAAACATAAGGTACATCAACCACTAACCACATTTTAGTCAGACTACCAGAAAGAAAACTACTCCCTGTTGTTAGAAACATTGGTCGATCGATGGTGGTGCTTCTCCCATGGATGCTAATGGTGGAGCTGAAGAGATGTTGATGTAACCAAGGACATTTTAGGAGGGAAATTGTAGTGAAGGAAGAGCAGCATTGTTGAAAACTGTGGGACCTAAGTTTCCAAAGTGCCTGGGACAGCAATCACTGAAGTCCTGAGAATGGTGCTCATGGCTTATCAGAGGCCTGCATTCACCTAGATCTAATTATTAGTCTTTTTTGGGGGGGGCAGGGTGGTGGGAGGTGGAAGTGCATGGATAATATTTTCACAGTATCAGTAACTCCTGTTCTGGAGTGGGTTGGTTTGTTTTGTTTATTTTTTTTAACTTTAACTTTCTGCAAATGCTTTGCATATATTGAATAAAAGAGACCTTATCCTTTTTCAACATTTTTCTCTGATACCTAGAACTAACCACATAGCATAAGATTTTTTTCCATCTATTTAAATGGATGACACTAGTTTTTAGTGAATAAGAATTGAAGAGAATGACAGTGAGGAAGTGCAAATTATTTTACCTCTGTGGTGGATGCATACTGTCAGTAATGTGTTTATTATTTAAAGTAAGTTTATTTGAATTTACTTTATTTCAGTCTTGTTCCTCTCAAATTTTCAGGTAGTGCACTCTATCACTGGGATTATTATTCAGAGCTACAGTCCAAAAGCAGTTTTTTCAGTTAGAGGGTATTTGTGAGCTACAAACTCTTGGTTGTGCCTCCTGTCCTGTTAAGTATGTCTACAGACTTAAGTTAAAATTTCCATTTAGTGTGGCCAATTCAGTGTACTGGAAGCTTTAAAGAGTCAGTAAGTATAGCTGGTTTCTAGATAAGGCCTCAAAATTCCTAGTATTATCTAAAATGAGGATTAAAAAGTTAGTTTTCCAAAGGTTTCCACTGCACTTCCTATTCTGCCTACTGTGAATTGTACATTATTAAAGAGCACTGCTCTGACATGCCCCCAAAAGAAGTGAATTAACATTTCTTGTGAACTCTGTTCCTTTGTGGAGAAGTAATAATGACTCAAGCAGCTCCAAAAGTTTCTCAGATGAATCAGAATTTATTACTTGTAAAATTAATGCCCATTACACTCACTGAAACCATGCATAAACTGTCATAGATAGAAAAAAAGCCTTTATTTCTGTTTGCTGTTATTGATAACATATATGTGACTTCCACAGAGAATATGGACAAATGCAGCACGTGAGTGACAACTTATGAGACTTCTGCTTCACACACTGCTCATCTTCTTTTGTTTTCTTTATGTGCCTTTTCTTTTGTCTCTTAAAGTCAATTTTAGTTGTGATTTTTTACAGCTCTTAGAAGAGAGAAAGCCCATTCTGGCAAGTGAAAAGATGAGCCCTGTCTCGTGCTTTGGATCTGGCTTGAAACCTTTTGAGTGTTACCATTTTTAGAGAAGTACACACCTGCCAATGTGGACCTAAGCAAAGTAGAAATTGCTGCTGGTGGGTTTTTTACAGATTCAACTATCCTGCTCCTTAACATCGATTTAGTTTGCCTTTTTAAAAAAATCTTACTTCTTCCCCTTGAATTAAATCCTTAAATTTTGTAGGTATATGAGTGTGCTCGCTGACTAGTCCCATGCCTGAAGTAAGACATATGCAAGTCAGGACAAATAGGATCCTCATACAGGACAAAAGTCTCAAACCATGACATTAAGTCAGGTATGATTAACTTAATCTAAGTACTGTAAGTAAGGAGATGCCTTCAAAAAGAAGAAAAGGGGTTGATCAACTTCTGCTTAGACCTCTAAAAGGACTACCAGTCTTATCAATGGTGTATGTGAGTTTAGGATATAACCACTATGTTGGATCAATTCTTTGACATCTGCATCCTGTCTCTAGTGTGACTAGAAAAATTGAAGTCAGAAGAAAGTGCAACAAGACATAAACAGGGGATCTACACTAGTTTATAGGAACATACTTAACCTCTCTGTGCAATTCTCCATCTGTGTAACGCACAAGAAGTCCAAGGATTAATTGGTTAATGAATTCATAGTACCCTGAGCATGAAAAATGTGCTCTAAATGTTTTCCCATAGAAATTTCTCCACTATCTAAAGAGAAGAAGAAAAAAGCCAATTCATTGCTTGAAAGAATTGTGAGAATTCCATCAAGAACACAGATAATTAAAGTCATATTAATAGATTTTTAGGTCTTCATTTTCCCCTTGAGGCCAGGTGTCCCTGTTTTCTTTCCTTTTTCTCCTTCAAGCAACGTCCCTGACTCAGTTGTCAAAGACTGAGAAGCAAAAGTGGCCATCTAGCTTTGAATTTGATACCTGCGGTGGAGTTACAAGGTTAAATAAATGGGGTGTTTTGGGTTTTTTTTAAGCTGAGCATAACACTTCAAAAAGATCTTCCCCCCCCTTTCCCTCCCCCTAATGTATTTTTAGGCTCTATGTACTCCCTGCCTATGTCTCTTCCTTAGTCCCAGCTGAAGATTTCAAGGGAGATGAGAGCTCTATTTTGTTTCTCCCTTGTATTGCAGATAGGGGGAGGAGGTGGTTATTAGAGAAGCGCTCTCACTCGCTCGCTCTGTTTCTCCCTCTCTGGCTGATAGCACTTATCTCTCGCTCTCTCTCCTTCTCCTAGGTGATCCATTTCTAGGCAACGTGCTGGCTGGTGCTGGAGCTGCCAGCTCCCTCTGCATCCCACCAGCAAACCAAGCTCCAAAAGCAACCTGCAGACCATCATCATCTGCTTTCCTCTGCCTTGCTCCGGGCACTCCGCCTCTCGCTCCTGCCCTGTCCAACCACCACCTTGCGCGACAGAGACAGCACGCTGGGCTTGATTCGCAGATTTCCCAATTTTTTTCCTCCAGTTGTGGGAAGCATTTTTTTTTTTAAGCGAAGGGTGGGGGGAAATCTCTGCATTACTATCTGCATTACCTTGAAGTTCACTTTGTTTTTTGGCCTCCGGGGGGGCTTTTCCTGCAGGAATCTGGTTGCTGGAAGCGGGATTGCCTGCTCTCCCTCTGCCCGCTCCTCCTCCCTGGCTGAAGGCGAGCTATTTGCTGAGGGCTCCTGGGGCTTCGCTGGCTAAGAGGCTTTGTGTGTGTGTGTGTGTGTGTGCGTGTGTGTGTGCTTGTGCGTGTGTGTGTGTGCGCTACTGCCTGCGTGTGTGTGGTGTGGGTTGGAAGTTGCCGTGCAGCAGCCGGGACCGAGCGGATCCCTGGACCCAGCGGAAGGATGGGGATTGTCTGACCAGCGGAGGCGTCTGCTGCCCGCGGCGGCGCCCGGGCTGGATGGATTTGCTGCCGGCGCTCCCAGCAACTCTGGTGCTGCCCAGGAGCCCCCCGAAGTGCCGCGGGGTTTAGCCGAGGGAAGAGGCGCTCGGAGCCCCCCGCCCGCTCCCTGCCCAGCCGCGGCCGTGCGCCAGCCACCGGGATTTACACGCTCCGCCGACGGCACCTCAAACTCTTGGGTTTCCTGTCCTCCGCGGTGCCACCGTTTGGCGAAGAGATCTGTTGTTACAAAGCCTGGACCTCCGGAGGAGATGGAAGTTTTCTCCCTCATCCTGGTCGTGTCCGTCTGTTGGACTCGAACCTGGAGAGCGGCAATTGCAGATTCAATCATTCATATCGGTAAGGGGGTGCTGCGTCTGGTGGTGCTGCTGGACACTTTTCCAGCTTTCCTTTGGAACCTTCCCTCTTTTGGCAGGCTTCCCTCCCCCCGCAGCCCCCGCTCTCTTTTAGTCCTTGCTCGCTTGGGTTTTTTTGTTTGTTCCACTCTTACAGTTGCTTTCCACCAGGCTGTTAGGCGTTTTCCCCCTGCCGCTCCGGGTGAAGGTTTCTCGGCGGCGGGCTATGTGCTTTTAGACCTTGAGGTTTTGCGCGGCTGATGGTCGGGGGAGGCCAGGGCTCGGCCACTTGCTCGCTGCCTCCCCGCACTCCCTCTCAGCTCTAGCTTTGCCTTCCTCCTGCCTCGGCCGGAGGGTATTTCCCACACCACCGTGATAGCCACGTAGAGCCC
>VZRW01002988.1:291579-337195 GCA_013398125.1 Aegotheles bennettii
CTCGCCCATCTGCAGGCACCGCACGCAGCCGAGCGGGAGCCTGGAAACGCGGGGGCGGGCGGGCGGGCGCCGCCGCGCTGCCCCGGGGAAGGTGCATTTGGGGGCAGGGTCCCGCTGGGGTTCTGGGGAGGTCCGCGGGGCGATGGGGCAGCCGGTGCTCTCCCCGGGGTTGGCTTTATAAATATGTCTGCCGGTGCCTGTACTGGGGATCCGTAGCCGGTTTCTGTGAAAGGGGAAGCGGGAAAAGCGTTTGGAAAGCCCGGCCGTCAGGAGCTTGCCCGTAGGACACCGGTATTTGGGCAGCGATGCGCCAGCCCGTCCTGTAGCCCCCTCCCACCGCGGAGCCCGCGGGCTGCCGCTTCTCGCAGGTGCCGCAACTTTTTAGGGGTCAGTCCTTACAGCTGTGTGCGACTGGAGCAGCAAACATTGCACAGCGCTTTATGCCCTCCTTTTCAAGCGAGAATTACTTTTAAAAAAGCCTTCCCAGCTGCAGACTGTTAAAGTGACACTAAGAAACGGTTACGTCTTACGATTTCTTTCTTAAAAGCTTGTAACAAGCCGATCAAATCCTAGGATTTGGGGGGAAATTTTGATTGTGTAACAGATGAGGAGTTTCTTTGCTGTGTCCTGTCTCCCATCCTCCTGGCTAACGGAGCGTTGCTGGGCAAGCTGTGTGCCTTTGCACTAGCATTAAGGCAGAAGATACCTTTTCTCTCTTCGTGTTAATGACAATTTTGTTTGTTTCACTTGTTTATAGTGATGAATGCAACACATTTTACCACTGATAGTTTTTATCATGCGGTTAGTGATGAGATGTATCGATACAGTAAATCCTCACTGAAAGCAAAAAAAATACCAAAGTAGTTGCTTCTCACACAATTAATTTGTCATGAGAGACAATTAGTACAGTTGACAGGGGGATTACCTCTTTTTATGGTTATGGTTTATGTTGCCATGAAAATAGAAAACTGATAATTGCTACACAGAGCTTTAAATCTATTAGAATGAATACACTGAAAATAAATGACCTGAAATTAGAACTATTTGAACACTACATGTGTAGACAGCTAAATATTCCAATTTGTACAGCTCACAGATTAAAATACGGCCCCTAGTAACACCACTGTATTTTCTAACCTGGATGTTCTGACCCCCTTTTGTTTTCTTCTACTTGTACCAAGTAAACTTCTGTAGAAAATATTCAGACATAAATAACAAAGTGTATTTATTTACAAGTTATGAAAAGCAGTAGCAGGGTACTCTATGAACAAATTAACTACAGAAGAATTCATAAAGCCAAGAAGAAAACAAATACTCAGTTCAGGAAAAAAGAAATACTACCAGAGGTAGTACCGATGCCTCAGGCAACAAACAAGATAAAGGCATTATCTTTTTCTCATTCTGGAGTGTTAAGATATTCAAGTGGAAAATATTTTCCCATGTATGGGAGGGGCAGATGGTTGTAAGAAATAACGTTACCTGTGCGTACCCTTTTTCTGATAGCACTTACTTTTCAGTATAATGCACTAACTGGCTTGCTTGCTTGCGTATTATTTGATGTGTTTTCAGTAAAGGGTTGTTTCTGTATTGAGTTTTGTTATCAGCTGTCTCTTAGACAATAACAGAAAATGTAACAATTTAGTGAGTAGAGATCAAGGACTTGGTGATGGCAGTGGGAGGGGTATGGTGACTGGTATTTATCTGTGATACGCTTTTTTGTTTTTTTGTCTTTTGGATGATTACAGCTGCTGCTCTTGATCATTAGAGCAGGTCTGTGTGTATGTAAATGTCCACATTTAAAAATAAACATTTTCCTGTATCATATTTTAAACATTGGTAGGGCTGCTTATAGTGTGTACATTTCTGCTGCCCTGCTATTATAAATAGGAACTGGCAGTTCAGAAAGACTAGATTATGCACTCTTGTGAAAATGTTGAAATGAATTGACTACACTGTAATTTTCCTTACCCCTATATAAAAGAGAAAAGGGCAGGGTTACCATGTCCAAACTATGCAGTTCTGTATTACGCTGCTTCTCTCAGCCCATGCATTGATTGAGTAATTTCATCAGCCCCACATTACTTGATTGCTTAGAAGTTTCCTAATGATCTGTATGCTGTAGGAAGAATCTGAAAGTCATGAGTGGAATGGCAATGATTTTGTGTTTTATGAGGCTATTCAAAAAGTTCCTCTGATTTATGTAGCTCGAAAGCTCCAAAGTCTTCAAGGTTAGCCACGCTGCCTGATATTTTCTTCATACACCAGTCGTCCCACACTCCTCACTCCCTAAACAGGAGTTTAGAACAGTGCTTTAATTAAGCAGGGATTAGGTGGCATTCCTTGTCAACTGCACAATTTGTGTATGCTTTGTGCCTTCTACAGCTGATGGTCTCATGCTTTTATATTTTGTACTTAGTGCTCATTTTTTTCCCTTGACATGTACCTAGTAATACATCTGTATGTGCATATGGATTTTCTATTGTGCCTATAGGAACATATATGCAAATATGTGTGCATTAGATGCAGCAAAATCACCTAGGGCAGCAGTCGCACAGTATGTTACAAGAGTTTTTGCTGAAAAAATACACTAAAGTATTTTTAAAGGTGAGTTCATCGCAACAGTGTGCAGCAATAGTTCAGGGACCCTGATTACTTCAAGTTGTTTTTTTATGTTTATCAGTGGCTTCAGTCAAATGCAGTTAGTTGCATACTGCCTTTAGCTTTTTATTTTCAATAGCACATTCAGAAATATATATAATACATAGTTTTATATATTATATGTGCTTTTAGATATATTTATACATACGCTTTCCATATATATTATATATATATATGTACACTATATTTTTTTTTTTCTGAGAGAGAAAATTAGGTCTACACTTCCCTTACTCCTCTCAGCTTTTAGACTTTGCAGGCCAGGGCTGTTGCATTCCTTGTGTTAGAAAGTTCTTGGCATTGCTAGGTCCTGAGTTTTGGTTCATACTTTTAAGCTCTTCTGTACCATGGATAGTGATATCGGGGCAATTTTAACATGATGTCTATTGCTTACTTCTTCTGTAGATATTGGTAGTGCCCTTAACATGTAAATTTTTTTTTTGTAGGGGAAAGGCAGTCTTCTAGCTTGACAGTAAGCACATCCACATTTCTTCTTGTAAACTGGTGTACTACAATGCAGCCTGGCTTGTGTTGTGCATTGCTAATCGGAATTTAATTTGCTGTACTATTGGTAAAGCCTCATTAGAAGGTATGTAGTGTATGTCACTGACTGTTCATTACAGTATTCTCACATACATTTGGTAAAGTGCAGGACAAGCAAGCAAAACAGATTTATTAAAAAAACAAATTAATCTCTGTGTGTCTATAGTGTCTACAGATGAGCGTTCAGGTATCTGTTTTCCCTGCTCTAGAATGTGCCAAGATTACTGGCTTATTTTAAACATACACAGGAATGAAGTCCTGGAATACAACGTGCTGTGTTTTAGCAGCCAGTAGGTTTTATTAGTAACTGTGTTCTACTTAAATGCACAGCATGCGTGACATACTCTGTGTTTCTGTTTGCACTGTTTCTTAAACTCTCTCCCAGGTGCTTAGATTTGCGATAGTATTTCAGTCTCTGTGATGTGTTTTAGTGCGAGTTGCTCTGCAGCTAAAAAGGGATAATTTTCCATGCTATAGATTACGGCTTGCTATGCTCCAAAGGCATGTTTGCCATTAGGTGTCACTGCTTTCTGGAGTGTTTCTTAGTGAACACCAGGGCCTGATCCAGAGTCTGTCATAATCCAGGTGAGTCGCTTAGTTGATTTAGAAGATTTTAAAGTGAGCATGTGGATTGCTGACTACAGCAGGCGGCTCCTTTTTATGTTCTTAAATAATTCTTAGTGTTATTTCAAGTTCTTTGTCCTTGATAAAGGCAGAGAAAAAACCCAACTGTCCAGTTTCAAGTGGTGTCCTAACAAATGCCTGACAGGGCAATCGCTGCTGCTGTGAGCTTTCAAATGACTACTTATGGATGCACAGAGTATTTATTCTCACAATGCCATCTTTGAAAAAACACACTGGAGAAAAATCTTTTAAGACTGTGACTACATAAACCTACCAACTAAGGTTCATTTAACTTAATGAACAAAGGCATTAAGTACGGTTCTCTTCCACTCCCCGGCCCTGTAAAGCAAGTGGTGTTGGCAGGAGATGACTTTTGTAAGCCATTAGGTTACTCCCTAGATATAGACTTGAACTTACATCACTTTCTTCCATTTGATATATAGCTATCTATAATCTGCCATGACAGTCTGTTTGTTGCTGAAATTTATTGGAGGCTTTTGCCTTTCAAGGTTTATATTTTTACTCTTTGTCACTGCTACTCCATTGCCTCATTTTTATTTTTATTTTCAGCACGCTAACAATGGTTTTTAAAATAGTTTACCTGAAAGAATAGTGCTATTTGGCTTTGATGTTTGGACTTAAGAGTGACCAATAGGGAAAGGAAGCAGTATTCATAAAGTGACCTAGGTTTTGAGCAAATATGAGAAAATAGTCAAACTCTGAAAATCTGTTATATAAGTACCTTACAGTACATGATAGCTTGGTATGTGCAAAATCTTGACTTCAGGTGATACACTGGTAATGAGGCAAACTAGCATTCCTTTCTGCATCTGCAAACTCAGATGTCACTTTTTGTTTTTTAATGAGATTTGAATTCCAGAAGAAGCAAGTTGTTATCTAAGCTAGTGAATTTGGAAGAAAACTTTGATTTCAGAGGCAATCTCGGCATGTCTGTCAAAACCTGGACGGTCTATACCTGTGTATCCTATAACCCTTATAGTCCAGTTCATGGCTTCAGTCATGCTCACACCCATCTCTGTGGCCCCCAGATGCGCTCATTTGTTTGTGCAATCTAGAAGTGCCCAGAGGCAAGTATGAGAGTCACAGCCCAACTGTAAAGCAAAACACATAGTTTGCTGGCAGCTGTCATAGTGGCTGGGAATGGGGCATGGAAGCTCCCGTTTCTTTGGGACATTTTGTAACCTAGACCAACTGGCTGTCTAGCAGCTGGCTTCCTACTGGGCTTCTTGGAAACAAATGCAATTCCTTTCCTTCTGTGATGTTATTTTATCTTCCTGCACCATCTACTATGTCCATTAGCAAGTAGGAGTTGACCTGTTGCTTGCGGTAGTTACCAAAATGAGCTTTACCAAATTATTAGTTACCAAATTGGCCGCTTTTAGAGTAATGTTGACCATGGCTACATTGCTCGCCTAGGCTAGTAAACTGTATTGAGGAAGGTGCAATACTAAGCTGGTGCAATGTGATACTTGGCAGAGAATATGTGCTAAATATGTGTTAAGTAAGTGTGGTGCTGTGCTAGTTAAACCATCCTCAACATCAGGTAAGGAAGGCATGAGCAAAACCTGGACACAGTTGTGAACTGACTAGTGCATTTGAAGCAGCGTGCAGAGAAGAGGAAGTGCTGTTGTCTCCCACTACAAAGTAGAATTTCATTGTGTATTCTTGAGGTAGTAATTTAAACACAGAGACTAAAATGGAAGCATTTAGAGGAAGAGTGGGTGAGGAAAAGGTGTCTGTTTTGCCATATCTTTCTGTACTTCAGTCTCTTCTCATGAGCACCAACAGGGCAGTTTCCTCTGCTGTTCTTCATTATAAGAGTCAGGCTTTGGTTTCTGGTTATTGTTGGCCAAGCAGTTGTGAGAGATGATGGAAGAAAGGAAAGATTCTCTTTTGTCTGCAACCACTATAATTAATAATGGTTTATGTGACTTGGAGAGTTGGAACTGATCTGTATAACAGGGAGGACACAGGTTGAAACTGAAGGTTGGTAGATGAAATGTACTGGTGTTTGGATGACAGTTATGAAACTTGGCAAGGGAATGGGCTTAAAATTGTGCAGTGCTGTAATTTTCTAAGGTTCAAAATTTATATTCTAGTTTCAGTGACAATACACTTAATTCAGAGAAGGAGGTATTTTGTATTCTGTATTGTACCACAGAGTGCACTTCAGCTGGAGAGTCTTGTTCCTGCTTCAGTCTGGGGTAACCACATCAGCTCAAGGAAGGGATAGTCTGTGAGCTCTAAGTGTTGCATTAAAAAAAAAACCACAACAAAAACTCATAAAAAGTGACACTTAATGAGAAAGGATAATAGAGTAACTACAGCATTTCTCTGTAGCATTAAAGTTGTAGTGAAAGAGGCGGTACAGAGACAAAAACTGTAGTTTTAGTCAACTGTAAACTGATGGATTTGTAAGTGCAGGGTTAGATTTAAAGTAGTTTTCTATTGCACACATTAGTTCTGGAATGATGGAGGAGTAGGGTGGAAAAAAAGATGAAAGGGAAAAAGTTTCCTGAAAATTATGCTGGGTTTATCTGACAAGCCGTGCTCAAGATGAAACTGAAAAAGAAAATGAGTAAAAATGCAAGGAGAGGAGGAAAATAAGATATCAGAGGCAAGAGCCACTAGTTTTCTCTTTCTTTTTCTTTGGGAGCTGTGTAATGTTCCTGTAAGTGCTATGCTAAATGGAAAAGTTCTGAACCAGGAAGGGAAAAATGTGAAGATACAGAATTTAAATGAAGAATTATATGTGTATTTTAACCTATTAGATAATGCTCTGTGCTGAAATGCTAATTATTCCTAATTGTTATATTTGTTTTACCCATGAATAAAATATCACATATCTAATAAAATATGCAGTGAAAATCACTGTAAAATTCCTCTTGGAGTATTTCATGCAGATTTTAAAGGATTTGATATCTCATTTCTTCATTGCTTTTTAAATCATTAACTTTCCATAATCAGTTGGGTTGCTAAGGCCAATATTCAGTGAACCTAATAATAATTGCTTGTTTTGCAGAACAATTTTTTTGTTAGTCCAACCGTATCTTTCTCAAAGGCTTGGATCTAGTTGGTGATTACATTATAATAATTCACTTGTGATAAATCAAAATCAAACAGCACTGCTCCGGTGCTGTGGAAAGTAGCTCCAGATGAGGGTTACAGAGAGAGCAGAGGATGTTGTAGCAGCAGACCTGAATGTCAGGCCTGGATTTGATATGCCTTATTTTAAAGTATACAGATAAAATAGTGACCACTCTTGCAAATCTGTTTTAAAGGGAGAAATGAAAATGTGCCTGGGGCAGGCTTTCCTGCCTTGGGACTCCAACTCCTGTGTTTGGAACCCAGACCTGATGATGGACAGTAACTTGATTTGTTTTTAAAGCGTGCAGGAGCTCAAGTCTGACTGACTGCCAGTCGAGCTTAGGCTCCTGAGCCATTGAGATGTTTTGAAGATGTCAGTTGTTTTTTTCAGGTGACAAGAGACTACTGTAGAGTTACCTCACTGATTGCAACCAGTATTAAAAGTTGTCTGACAGTATACCATGGGCTGAAAGCACACAGCAGGGATATCTCCAAACCAAACACTATTATGCAAGGGTATTTGTTGTTGTATACCCTTTGCCTTCTTGCAATCTTTATAATGTTCAGCTTAAACATTTGAGAATGTTTTTAAGCCATTTCATGTAGTGGAAAGTTGTTAAAGGGAAAAGGATGGTAGAAAAGGACCAGTTGTTGCTCAGCGAATCCACTGTGGAGTACTGACAGTATACAGCCAGAGTACAGTACGGACTGTGAGTTAAATGGCAAGTGAAAGATGATAGCTATTATTGGTTGTATTACAATACACATACTTCTCCCTTTCACTGCTTTTATTCATTTCTGTCTCGTATTCCAAGTTCATGGCAAGCAGTTGCGATTGTTGCTATGTTCTATACTCTGAATTTCTACTTATTTAAGACAAATATACCTCCAAAAATTGGTTATCATGCTTAAAGCTAGTCTTTTTTCAGCTATTCCCTTTGTGAACGTACAGACCCAAGCAGTATTGCAGTATATCCGCTAGTGTATTTGGTATAAATATCTTTAAAAATGTAATACTCAGGTGCTACTTAAATTTCCAGCTCTGTGCTACAGTTTAATAACAAGCATTGGGGTATCTATTAATGTATGCCTGTGCAATGTATGAACACACACTTTTTTAGTAATCAGAGGGATTATTCTTTTTAAAAGTATTTGACTGGATTTTTCTTTAATTTGAAATGGCATTAGTTTCCACCTTAAGTAACAACACGGAGATTTGGGAGGCCTTTTCCTTACAGGCAGGAAGTCATAAAGTGAATACAAATCGTGAAATGGCACCCCGCTGTGCTAGAAGCTGTACAAATATGAAACAAAAAGTTGTCTGTCAGAAGGTTTGAAGATGAAGAGAGGGCCTGGATCTCTCTGCAACTCAAGACAGTTTATATACTGGGAGACAAAGTTGCGAATCTTTGGGCATCTTTTGAGAGACAAATTCATTCATTCCTTCTCAGCAATGATCACTCTGGGTAGGAAGGAATGAAAGCACACAGATAGGTCTACAGGGATGTACTGACAGGGCAGACGTGCATGGCTGATGTCAGTACTGCCTGGTTTGGGGCACTTGATAACAAAAGTTACAGTGCTGTGAGGTAAGAGAGTTGACGCAAAGTGAAGGCCAGCAATGTGTGTATAATCATCACCTACAATGCTTTATTGCCAACAGCATTGGTTAAATTGGCGAAATAAAAACAGTCATTATCTCGTCAGCTGCCAGCATGCTACTGTCTGGCTTTACCTAGTACAGGAACTAATGCGTGGTTATGTACATGCACACTCTCTTTCTGTCTCTCTCTTGTTTGGACAAGAGGGAGTACAGTTTTGGAAGACTTCTAGGTAGAAAGCAAAGACTCCTTTTTGGGAAAGTGGAACAATGTTGCAAAATGCCCTACTTGGTTTAAAAGAGATACTGAAATACAATTCTGAAAGCATCTGCAGCCTCATTAGCTAGCCTCACAGACAGAATGTTATTGAAGTATTATTGAAACAATTTAGAGAAATTATTTTCAAAATCCTTGGAGTAGTTTTCCTGTTATGGAATTGGATTGCATCCTGGAGATACGTGAGAAACACCCATCTACTTGAAAAAGTTCTCTCATTTTTGCCAGTGCTGCAAAGAGCATAGGGACTATATCAAACAAAATGGCTGAGGGAAGTGGGCAGGAGAAAAGCAAGTCCTGTGTATAAGGTATATGCTAGACAGGGAATGATCAGCAGTGTTTGATGTCACTATCACAGAGGGTGATGGCTTAGGGACATAATCAATGCTGTGTCTAGCTGCGAGGAGAGGAGGAGTTTGCAGGTAAAAGACCACATGAGTCAGCAGGAAAAAAAGTGTTGTCGAGGGTTTCTTTGCATCAGGGAGTCTCTGGGAGCAGGACTGCTGTGGGCAAGGTTCTGGTCATGCCTTCTACGCGGGAGTTTTGGAAGGGAGTGGAGGGTTGTGGTTAGCAGTGGTGGGAGTTGGTTGGATGGTGAAGGGGCGCAGAAAACATTTGGAGGGGGCTAGTATGACTGATGGGCCAGGCTAGCTTTGTAAGAGCACAGGATACTTTTAAGGAAAGCAGGTTATGTTACACGTATGTGGGCTGGAGACTGGACTTTAAAAATTTAGGATGGGCCATACAGAGGAAGTATGTGTGTATGCATATGAGGAAAGTTGGGAAATCTAAAGGAGTAAGGCACTGGAATGGCCCGAATACTACTGAAAAGAATAATAATATAATGCAAATGATGCTTTGAGAACAATATACCTAGAAGATAATATTAAGTTTTAAAGAAATTAAATTATAGATTAGAAAATGGGATTGTTTCTCCCTGTCCAGCCTCTATAGTTTTACTATAAAGCATTTGATTTGTGTGGTAGATCTTAATACTTACTTTGCAGAAAACCAAGATCCATTTTATCTTTTTGTTGCCTAATACCACCATTGTACCCAGATACAAACAATAAGTACTGAAGTGTCATCTTCCACCCCTCTGCTCCCAGGATAGCTCCAAGCTTATTGTACCTTCCTGTGCCTTAGCATTATCCCTCCAATTAAATAATCTTCCTTTGCTGCTTCTGTGCAGCAGGTTATTGCTGGTCTGTACCGTACGTCCATGTAAGCTCACCTTCTGTGGCTGGTGAGTAGGATGAAAGGGTGCACACAGCCACAGCTTCCACTCCATTGACTTTTGACCTAGTTTAGGAAGGAGGGAATGGGAAAATAATGCAGTGTGCTTCTGGATTCGAAGCCTGTGGTGTCTTCCATGGAGTGAGAATGAGAACTCTCATTTTGTCCTCTGTTGTATAGCTGCATAGCTTGCATTAAAAGTTAGACCTCTCTTTATTGAAACTTCAGAGTGGTAGGTGGATCTGCTTTCATGCTTTTCTTGTGGCATATGTCCTCACTTGGGCTCTTGAGGCGAATGCCTGGTTTTCTGTCAACATCAGTCTTGTCCAACCTCCATTTAAAGCATCAAATAGACAGCCACTGACTTACATTTCCTCTAAATGATACACAATAAGAGTTCAGGATAATAGGTTTTAAAATATTTTTCTGTTTGAGATCAATGATCTTTAGTAACGGGGCTGCATGATGTATGGGAGGAGGAAGTAAATACTTCCTCAGGGGAAGGTAGATAATGATAGCACTTGGAAACTGCTATTGCTGAAAATTATCTTCTGCAGGATTTAGGAGTAAAAAAGAAAAAAAAGGTTGTTCATTAAAGTACCATTGGGGATTTTTTTATCTTTTTTTTTTAATGGGATGCATTTTTTCCCCCATTTTTTGTAAGACTGCCAAATGTCCCTGAGGCTAGAATTAATTGGCTCTTTGTGTTGTGTCAAGTAAGGAGTACAACTGTTTTCAGAAAATACTAGGTTTATAAACTCCCATCCAGAACACGAAAGGGAGAGAGAAGCGAACTTTATATAAACAAGGTCCTTGCATCCTAGCTTGGAGTAACAAATAGAATATTGAAATTGTCAGTGCTTTGGAAGCTGAAGTTGTCCCCGTAACCCCTATCCTTTCATTCTGCCTAATCCTCCCTGTAGAACAGGCATGTGCCATTTTCTTTCTCTTTCACCTTCAGGCGTCTGCAATGAATAATCAAGTGTCTGCTACTTAAGAATAACCAATGTTTGGTTTTTGAGGCAAGTTCAGGAGTAAGTGTCATGAGGAGGTATTTTGTTGTTAGCATTGCTTTAGCAATACAGCAGAGGTTACCAATTGCAGTTTGTTTCACAAATTCCCCCTGACCATTTTGGAACCTAAGGCATTTTGTAATTGTTAATACTGCTATTTCCAAGGCCACTTCTCATGATGGTAAAAAATCAGTGGACAGCAGAAGATGTAGATGTGAGCTTTGAAATGGCTCATTTATGAAGAGGTTTGAGAAGTATGTCTTGGAGCTATTGCATTAAAATTCTGAAGTGTTAACTTATATGTAATAATGCTCTGACAAAGTGCTACTACCATCTGCTAGTGGGGATTAGTACTATTTAAAAATCTCATAATTTCCAGAAAGAGCAGAGGAGTCGTGGCTTGAAGAGAAGTCTAACTCTAAATTATTATTTTAGATCAAGGAGTCACAATCTCTTTGTGGGGACCACTGCCTGCCAGAGATTTTGTGTCACACTCTAGGCTCACATAAAGGAGTAAATATTTATGGCATATGACTACAGTGATACCTGATTCTAACAGTTTCCAGCTTGACTCCCAGTTTTGCTTCTCATTCCCATCACAGTAACAGTTTCAGTGGTAACTACAAATACAGTTTGTATGGCAAAATAACAAGGGAATGTGCTTACCATGGCTATTTAGAAAGCTTCATTGATGATCCATTCCTTATCATTTAGCTCTCATGGACTGAGAAACAGTTCTTTTCTTAGTGTTCCTATGAGGTTTTCAACACCACCTTGAATTCATCCCTTTCTGTACCTGAAAGTCAGTTTACACTTAGAGGATGATCTGCTGCTGGAAGTGTTCTCAGTAGCAGAGTATCTCCATCCCCAGACTTCTCTCAGCTGAACATGCAGAAATAATTCAATGGCCCGTAAGAAGAGGGTCAGACCGGTTTCAGACATATTCCAGAAGCTAGCGTAGCCTACTGGTATCTGTTAGGGAATGCTTTCTGTGACAGTATTAAGGCTGCTTTACTCATATTAACAAAGCTAAATCTTGCACAATATTTAAAGAAGGGAGTAAGAATAGAAATCTAGTAATGACAGACTACTTGTAGCTGTTGATCACCTAGTTTAGCAAGGATTTGGAGATCCATATTAAAAGATGCATTTTACAAAAATTCCAGTTGAGAAGAAACGGGCAAATGTGGCTTTCTCTTTCCCCTCCTAAAAATGATTCACTGAATTTGATTTATTCACAGTCTTGCACAGACTATAGTGCTCTTAACTATCTCTGCAGGGAAGTAGATCATCTCTCTCATATGCCTTTAGCCAAAGTAATTTTCATCAGTATTATTTGCTGGGGTGAAGGGTGTGTGTACGTATGCCTGTTGGTACAATGGCTATGTAGCTAAGAGATACTAAGACTGACTCTCCTGAACAATATACTTGTTTTACCTTTTATTCTTATTTATTATTTTTCCGTGCTGGAAGTACAAATGAAACTGCTTGTTTGAAGAGTCAGATCTCTTTCACTTGTTACTTTAGGTGTAAAGATCTTCACCTCTTCCAAACTGCCCCTCAGGAGCCCACACTTCTTCCCTGGTTCTTCACATAGTTGGGCTGATCATCCATAGAGTTACTTGCTTGAGATCAGTCACTGTAGAGCCAGGGTAAATAAGATTTCTTGGCTGACTATTGCTCAGTCCAAGTAACTGTGTTGTCTCATACTATCACTGAGAGCTGCTTTGGTGTAGCCAATGTGAGAGAGGGAATACCAAGAGCCACCTTCTATTGTGTTAGCAAATAATCTATCTGAGGCATGGGGAATGGAGGCTGTACAGTGATAATAAGGTCTTATCTTAAGGGTATACTTGTCATGCTCTTGCTTTTTTTTCAGACAGGCTTCTGTTTCTTTTCATATCTGGTGTATACGGAGAAGTAAGAACAGGTGGATTTTTCACATGTTTGCAGTGATTAAATAGGCTGATGAAATAGAATTGGCCAGTCCACAGTCATCAGTCAGTAAATCTGCCCCTTTGAGGGATCTCCATTTATCATGACGGCGTGCTGAGTACTTTCTGCCAGGTCTACTGCATGGTGACCCTGCGTGAGAATGGTTAGATGTACTCCCACATCATTTTCCCTGCTTGTCTCCTCATACTTAAATGTTTATTTTCCCTCTTAAAAACTGTTCTAGTACTGACATATTCAAAGCATATATGAGCAGGAAATTATTAAGAGGCGACTTGTGATAGGGCTGGGGAGGGCAATTTCCATCTCATGAATCCATTATTTTTTTAAAGGACGCACAGCTATTTCTAGCAGGTACATTTTTACTCTTCCCTCTCATTCCCAGCAGCTTGACAAAGTGTGGGATGGATTTTGCTAGGAGCAAGGGGAAGGAAGTGCTTGTTCTAGTAGCACCAAAGAAAAAGGGACAGGCAAGGGAGGAGGTCATTTGGTTGCACATCGTCATGGAGTTCCTCTCTCCAGTATAAAAATGGTGAAATGCTGTACAGTGCACATGGTCATTATCTGTTTCTTTCTTTAGAATCATGGGGTCTAAACATTTTTAAAACTGTGCAAAAAAGTGCTTTGTGAGATGTATTTTTTTTTTTTTTAATATTTAGAAGTGCTCAGAAACATAGTCCTTACAGTGAATCCTCCTTAGTACCTACCACCATTTATAGGTAAGCAAATGTCTTTTAAAAAGCATGATTGTCAAAAGGTAGAGCAGCCTGGCTGACCGTGCATAATGTCAGGGGCCTAAATGAGACAAAACTGAGAGTGAGTTAGCCCAGAAATATCGCAGTATAGTTTGCCAAGGAGCCACTTGTAGTAGCTAAACCAGCTCATAGCTTTGTGTCAAGATGCATGCAATACAGGGCAGGTGTAATATTGCCCTCCCTTCTACCCAAATAAACTTGGACGTGCTCCTGAGCACCCTGACCCTGACCCTTCTGCTTTGTGTGTATGCTACTGCCTACCTTTTTCATTTCCAGCAAGCTTTATTTATTTAGTTTGCCCTTATCCTCCTACCACAGAAGCCACTACCAGGAGAGAGTTAAGGCTTTACCTGCACACTAGCAGTTTCTTGCTCTGATCGAGTGCCAAAGGGCAAAGTGAAGTAAGTGGGGAGTTTTCTGCCACTTGGCAGGTACTTAAACAGTTGTCTGTCTCTCTCACCTTGTCTTGGGCCAGTCCCTCCAGACTAACTTTGATACCTGCAATGACATTTATTATTGCAGTACCTATGTTACAAACCATACCCTTAGCTTTTTCAAGTTCCAGACCTTTAAGATAATGTGAGTGTATGTTTGTTGATTGTCAAGTAAGTCTTACGTTGGGATCTGATGTAATGGTAGGAAGCAAACGGAGAAGTTTCTGGGGCAACAGCTTTTCAGGCAACAGCTACCACTGAAATTCATAGCTAAATGACAACAAAAGTGCATCTTGTGTTCCCTGGTGCTGTTCATCTAATAGCATTGCTTAGTATCCATGTTGTGTTAATGGTATCTGAGATCATGGCCCTGGTTTAAGTGATGTCTGTGTACATAGTAAAAATCAGTCTGTGGTGAAGTTTCTGTAATCTTGCTATCTTCTTGTTTCCTGTCAGCTTCATTTACTTGGTCTCATGCCTCAGGACAATGCTCTTGTATTTGTATTATCAGAAAGGCAAAGGAAAGCTTCAATAGTTTTAGCCTGAAACTATGTGGGAAATGTTTCTACTTCTGTTACCTCTTACTTTTCCCCATCTGTGCTGTCAATTTATATTTATTAGCACAACATAATTTTTGGAGCAAAAATACTTATTAAAATTCTCTTTAAATTGCTTATTTATTAGTAAAATAGTTTTTTCAGGGTTCTTGCTGATGTGATTTCCATAGTATGCTAAAAATTACATGGGTTTGGATCCCAGGGCACAGCACCAAACTCACTTTTCCTTGGTCTTCTGTTCAGTCTGTATTCCACTGCTTTTATACACAATCAAAAGTGAAGAGCAGATAGAGAAATGCTGTTTTTTTCCTAACCAATAATCATACATGGTGCAGCCAAGAAGTTTATGCAGTGGCACAACAAAGGATTTTGCACACATTTGTTTCTGTGTTATGCAAAACAACATTTTTGTGTTCAGCTGCTGACCACTGAGACTGCTGCCTGAATGCAGCCTTGAAATATTCTCAGACTTAAAGTTTTTCCTATTCTGTAATGATGTGAAAGAACTTGTCATCGTCTCATCTCACCTGCTGAGCAACCCAGACCACAGTGTGCATTTGAATGGACTTGGATGAAACTTTTCTCTCTTTTTTTTTTCTTTTTTTTTGTTTGTTTGTTGTTGTTTTTGTTTGTTTGTTTGTGTTCCTAGGAAATAGCTCCTACTGGAATGGTCATCAGGATAAAGACTGCTGGCCGTGCTGCTTTTTCTCATTTTGAACTGGAATGTGACAGAAGGGCTAACAGCATTTTCAATGCAGTCACTGACTGCCACTTTTTTGAGTAGGGCATGTAATTCATAGCTCACATTATTTTCATAATCCCCGAGGGTTGTGATTGTGTCACCACTAACACAGTCTGATAGACATGAGTGTGTGTGGAAGGTATCTGTTTTAGGAGATATGATGGGGGAAAAAAGAAAAGATTTTCGATATCAAATGTTAGGAAAAGCTGCCAGAGCCTTTTCAGAGGAAACAAAATGAGCTATGACTCTCTTCTTATAGATGATTATTTTAGAATAAACATAATGTCCTCTGTCATAGAACATTTGGAGAAATAACATGTCTACCCATTAGGCTTGAAATCTGTTCTCTACCTTTTCAGACTCTGTCTCGCATAACTTCTGAAGTTAGTATGAATCATTCCATTGGCTTTATTGGACTTTGGATCACATCTAGGTTTATCTGATTCGTTCATGTCCTCTTACCCTTCCCTTCTCCCTCCCATCAACTACTTCCTTGCCTTTTTTAATTCAAAGTCATTAGTAGCTGCCAATACTCATAAGCAGCCTTTCAGTAATGCATGTGGAGTATTCATGTGTGTGTGAATACACATACGGAGACCGATGTGGAGACTGGTTAGGGAAATCTTCACATTTCCAGATTTAAACATAGGTGGAAATCCCAGAGACACATTATTCCTGTTATTGTTTTAATAATCTGTATCGCTTTAAGTATTTTTGTCTCAAGATGAAAAAACTTAATTCAGAAGCTAGTTAATTTTCAGTGAGCTTGACGCCTTTCTGAAGCATTGATCGGTATCAACTACTAAAGACAGGACAAGATGAACCATTGGTCTACACTGATACCTGTCCAGGGCAAGCTCCATACATCTCCTACTCTGTGCTTTCTTCTTATTTCCACTAGTAAGAAAGGTGACAAAAAGCAGTTTTATAGTTAAGGAATAAGACTAGAATTTGTGAGAGGTGGATTAAATTTTGGACTCTTTTTCTGACCTTGAGGAAGATATACAATGATTGAAGCATATGAGCTATCAAAATGAAACCATCAGGGCTCCTTATGAGCTAGAGTTGCATAGTCTGGGTTGTAACCTGTTCAGCTGTTGTCTTGACTTGTTGAACCTGTGTTTTCTATGTGGATAGTTATATCCCTTTACTGAACATCTTTGGTCTTGTCTGCTGAGTTTGCACCCTTCAGGCAGAGCTCTGTCTCATGCTGTGTTGTATCTTCGTGGCCAATCACAATGGTACCATTTCAGCTGAGAGCTTTGACTATTACTGTACAACTGTTAATTGTAAAAACATATTTTTTGCATCAGTGACTAGAACAAGATACTCTGTTTCAGGAATGCAAAATTTGGATACAAGCAATAAGCTTATTCCATTATATGCTTTGAAGATGATTGTGAGTGATGAAGGAGGATTCTTTGCTCAGTTATACTGGAGGGTGGAAAGTGCTGATGGGGATTGCTACTGTCATGGACAGAAACTGGGGCTCTAGGTGCAAGTTTCAAATATATATATGTGTATTTATGAAATCAGTCAAGCTCTAGATTGTGTACAGGTAGCTATGATAGTGTTTCAAATGGCATTCTAAGTGCACCTCCACAGGTATATGAAACTACTTGTTTCTTTTTTACATACTCTTATCTGCTGTTGCAGACAAACTTGCATTATCTGAAGGAATTGCTCTGTTTTGAATTTGCTGCAGTATTTTCAATTAGAATCTGGGATATTCAGTTTGAAAACCTAAAATTGAAAATTGTAAATTATTTCCTGAATTTGTTGTTTTGTTTTTTTTTCTCTGATATGCAGTACTCCAGTATTGTAAATCCACCATACAGTGGGCTAATTAAATCCCTGTCATATATTCTACAATACAAAGCAAGTAGTACAAAAAAGTGCACATCTGTTTTTGAACTTGAACTTCTGGTTATATTTCAGGTGGGCTTTACAAGCTTCTTTTGTTTCACCTTTTTCTTTCTTAGAATTCTAGAATCATTAAGGTTGGAAGAGACTTTCAAGAACATCTGGTCCAACCGCCTATCTACATCACCCCTAAACCATATCACCCAGCCCCACATCCAGACTCCTCTTGAACACCTCCAGGAATGGTGACTTCACCACCTCCCTGGACAATGTTTAATATATAATATATATTCAATATATAGTAACATTCAAAAAAAAAGGACGAGAGGAAATGGCTTTAAATTGCATCAGGGGAGATTCAGATTAGACAATAGGAAAAATTAGAAAAAAATAGAAAAAATCCTATGTTTTTGAAGGGAGGGCACCAGTAAATTGAGGTGTGCCCTGCAAAAGCTATACATGAAAAACAGTCTTAGTGATCAGCTGACTTTCAGAGTAATATATATTTTAAAATGGGCCATAAGTAGGCCCGAAAAATCAGCTATAGGGTTATTGCTTAAGTTCCTCTTTCAGATATTTTTCTGGGGAAAAATCAGTTCAAAGTTGGCATAGGTCTAAAAAAAAAATAGTGAGCTATGTTGCCTGAGCAGAGAAGAAAACTTACGCATTGTTCCACTGAACAGGGAACATTCAAGACAAGTGGTTTTGATGCATGTCCTTACTTGTGTGCTGTCACTTGATCAGCTTCACCTTTTCTGTCATTCAGGTAATGTTCACTGGTATGTTCTAAAGGATTTCCTACTTTCCTGTTTTGTACCTGGGGTTTATATAGTTTATATAATTTGGGATTCATCCTTCTCATCTGGGCTGTCCTAGTGTGCATGTGTCAGTATCTCCAGTTGTGCCTCTTAAGGGCAGTAAATTCCCCTTAACTTTCTTTCCCTGTTCCATCTGTACTTGCCTTGTGCAGGTAGTTGAGATGTACAGGTACAGACATATCATACACGTACTCCTTTATCTATTACCTCATAGTTATGTCTGTACACTGAAGTCTATGGGGTTTTCAGTATCATACTTAAAATATTTGAAGGGATTAAGTTTGAGTAAGCTTTCAAAAGTTCATGTACTTCACAGCTTATTTTAAAGTAGTTCAGAGTCTGCATCTGGAAGTCTCTCTAAAATAATGAATATTTTAATGGTATTTCATGTCAGGCCAAGCAATGTAAAAGTAGGATTATTTAAAGTTACCCCACAATTGTAAGTCTTAAATGTTAAGCATGAATTCACATTTTAGGAAGATTTGGATTGTTTGTTATGCTGACTGGATTAGTCAAATCCTGTTTAAAATACTCATAGGAAGAAATGTCAGCACTCAGTGTAGACCTTTAGCTTTAAGGAATATCTTCTGAGCAAACAAGGTCAGATTAGTAGTGCACTGTAGAAGTAAGAGTAATACTGTGGTTAAAGCACTTGCACTTGGGAGGCTTCTTGTTTTTTTTTTTTCACATTTCCACAAATTCTTGGGTGACATTGGGCAAGTCACCTTGTTTTATTGTGTGATTGACAATGAGTAGCACTGGCTATCTTCAGAATATTATTTTGCAATTATTAGGATTTATAAGGAAATATTGAAAAGTTGGAGCATCCTGAACAGATAACCAGTATCCAGAGCTTCAAAACAAACAAAAGCCCCTCCTTTGAGCTTTTCTGTGTCACTTTGAGGCACAGTCAGAATGTTTTGTTCCCTCTGAATTATATGATCTGTAATATGTAACTAACGTGTTATTGCCAGATTTTGACAAGGTGATGACAGCGTATATATAAAATGTTTTAGTGTGGCAGTGAGAATACTTCCTAGACTGTTCATACACATATTTACTTACATAGTCACATGCAACTGCACGCTTTTACTATTTTGTTCTGCCAACAATATTCAGATAAATTATTTACTTGTACCATTACTGAAAATGGAATATTGCTTCTATTTCAACAACTGATTGAAAATACTTATTTGAAGAATTTTTCATCTCTGATTGAAGGTTTGTTACAGAACTATGGCTGACCCACATACTAATATCAGAAATGAGGGAAGTTATATGTAAAGAAAAAAATCCCATACCTTACTCTCTTCTTTTTATTAAAGGCAAAGAAATTACATTATAGCTTAATGAAAACTTCCTCATAAGACTTTTTGTGTGTGTGTGTGCTGTGGGGTTTAAAAATGATTCTTCTGCCCAGACTGAGTACCTTGGCTATAGGGATATCTGCAATCCAAGTTGCTAATGTTAAAGACTGTTGTTATAGTAGAGGGTAAACAATTTTTTCTTGTAACATTTATTTTTCCTGCATACCAAGTATTTTTCCTTCTGTGCCAATATGCATATGTAGCTCTTCTGTGGGTAATTCTGTATGTGTTTGTATAATCCTACAGTGTTTTCTGATAGATTAAGGAATTAATTTGTCTTCTAATTTTCCTCTTCGTTATTCATCACTTGTAACTATGTAGAACAATAATTAAGATGAGGGAAGAAATGTAGCATGTTGATTGTTCTCTAAATCCATAGCTGCCTATTAAAAGAGATAGTCAGCTATAAACTGTTTATCATTTAAACATAGTGTTTATTTTTGGAGGGGTGGGTGTATATGTATTATTAGCAGATAGGTGATAGCATTAGCAGCATTAGCCTTCTGTATGTAAATGTTGTTATTTTTGTGTACCCTACTAGCTTTAGTAATGTTTGGCTGATATTCTTGAACTGGATAATGCAATATCCAGTTCTGTTGGAAGCAAGTAATTTGGTTTCTGGACCACAACAGTTCTCAAAACTTCCTGCAGGACTCTGTGTCAGCTTTGCCCATTGACTTTGCTCTGAATGGAAAAAAGATATATTTTTTGCTCTGTAAAAAGGTAGGAGAAATAGATTCTCTGAACTCTGAAAGGGAAGCAAATGAGTATCTTTGATGAGATTAGACTATATATTTTAACATTTCAGACCATTCTGGAATTGTACTGTGAGCTGTTAGATTAGCTGATCAGAGTTGTGCTGGAGGATGATAAATTTTAGCCATTAACACATTAGCAATGTGAAAAAAGGAAAGAAACACACTTCTATTAACAGGGCTGATGGACCAGTCAAAGTAACTGGAAACTCATTAGGTGATGCATTTCCATCAACACGTACTTCTGTAGCAATTGAAAAACACTTAAGGAGTTGGAGACTTCAGATTATGATTCAGACACTCGCCTTCAGTAAGGCATTTGTTTTGTGCTAGCTGTTGCATTTAGAAATGTTTCTTAAAGTGCTGCAGAGAACTACTCTGTGGTTTCCTAATCCCCATACCATTGTGCAGCTATCTGCTGTCTGCAAAAGGCAGAACAGTTTAAGGTTATAAAGAGTGAAAAGACAAATACAATTTGCAGAATTGTTTGCTTCATTTGTGTGTTTTACCATACATGAGACTGGTGTTGAAAACAAATGATGAATAAATGACAAGTAACACATTTATTCAATCAGGATTTCCAAAATATAATTGCATTCTAGTACTTGTTTGCAGCAGTCTTTGCTGCCTGTGATAGCTTCTGGGCTGCTTGCAGTCAAATGTGAGCAAAATCTGGCTTTCACATCATCTAATGCGGACTCCGTGGCCCCTTGGCTTCCAGCTGCTGGCTTGAACAACTTCTGCCCTAAGTAATTTGATTTTGTGTTTTAGTAGAAGAATTCTTTTTCTTCTGCCTGGCAAGTGATGGCCTTCAAAAGATTTCTCTGCAGCAGAAACAAAAGAAAAGCCATAAGGGCTCTAGTTTTCTCTCTCTCATTTGTACAGCCCTCTGTAAAATATCACATTTTTTTAACCACAGGTGCCAGGCCACTGCTGCCTTTTCACTATGTTGTGATGCTTTCCAAGGAGAATTGTAATTGTTGGCTCTTGCAGCAAATAGTAGCTGAGGACAGAGGCAGCAGGTTATCTTAATGTGGTCTTGGACTAAAGAAAGTCTGCGGTTTCTTCAGAATCATTTCTTGGATCAGTTAGTTCCTCTGAGGGCAGCGGCTTTGAGGTAGCTTGCTAGAAAATTAGTGGAATCTTGGACTTTGAAAATCAAGTTAAACTCTTCATGCATATTTCATGACTGGATCTGTAAAGAAACGTCTTACAGTGTCCACGGCACATGCCAAATTACAAAGTCTCTTTCTCTCTATATATATATGTACAAAGTCACCGAATATTTACTGGATTTGTCACTCAACAGTTACAGTGTTTTAGGATGAAGACACCTGGCTCAGCTGCTCAGCAGAGTTCGGTATCCTATTAGCCTCCAAGTGTCTGAGGTGAATCTGGGTTCCCTGTCATCTTATTTCCAGTTGCTGCTTTTAACTGTTGACCTTTATGCAAGAAGTTATGGAAGTATCACTGGCATGTAGGGAAGGAATATGCGTTAATTCAGCTTAGATGACCAGCTGGCCCAGTCCCTCAGTTTAGCAAAGGCAGAAGTGAATACAGCTTTGGTAAAATTAAGTGACAAGAAGTCAATTGACGTATAAATAATATTATTAACTTTATTGTTAAAAAGTAACAATAACTTTAGTAATCTAATATATTTACTAACACAAGTAATACAGGGGAACAATACAGAAAAGGACTTAGCTTAAATTACCTGGTGATTATCACAGAATCACAGAATAGGTTGAGTTGGAAGGAACCCTAAAGGTCACCTAGTCAAACTCCCCTGCCATGGGCAGGGACATCCTCCACTAAATCAAGTTGCTCAGGGCCCCATCTAACCTCGCCTTAAATGTCTCCAGGGATGGAGAATCCACCATCTGTCTGGGCAACCTGTGCCAGTGTTCCACCACTCTCATGGGAAAAAATTTCTTCCTTATGTCTAATCTAAATCTACCCTCCTTCCATTTAAAACCATTACCCCTCATCCTATCACAACAGGCTCTGCTAAAAAAGCCTGCCCCCATCTTTCTTGTAGACCCCCTTTAGGTACTGAAAGGCAGCAATGAGGTCTCGCCAGAGCCTTCTCTTCTCCAGGCTGAACAACCCCAACTCTCTCAGCCTTTCCTCACAGGACAGGTGTTCCAGGCCTCTGATCATTTCTGTGGCCCTTCTCTGGACTATTCCAATAGCTCCATGTCTGTCTTGTGCTGAGGGCTCCAGAACTGGACGCAGTACTCCAGGTGGGATCTTACCAGAGCAGAGTAGAGGGGCAGAATCACCTCCCCTGACCTGCTGGTCACAGTTCTTTTGATGCCACCTAGGATATGGTGATGAGTGAACATTCTTGGTCAGGTTGGTTCTTTTCCACTGGTGTCTTATTGACTGAGCTGGTGTTGATCTAATGGCCTGGGAACTAAGTTTAATTTGTAGTAAGGAGGTTGGGGCTGATTCTTTGCGATCATTTCTGGCCTTGGAAAAGACTATTCAAGCTGTATCTTTCACAGTACTCATGAAAAAGAATCTGTGAGTGAGGATTTTTCCAGTGGTTCCAATACATAAAACTGAAAGAAACTTTCATTCATTATTCACACAAGAAATAATTTGGGTTAATTGAAAGAGAATGAGTATATACGTTCAGTTGTCAGAAGTTTAGGGTTTTTTGTTTCTGTTGTGCTGTAATTTTAATTGCAAGTATATATTTTACTTCTAGCAGTCGCCAGATAAAAAGTACTATACCTCCATCCCAGGCGAAACAAAAAAATCTTCATTCCACTTCCTCAAACCTCTCCTAACAGTATTCTGTAATGATTAGAGATGTTCTTTAGAAAGATCTCCTACCACTAACGCAGCCAAGTTAGGCAAACAAAAGTCATTACAGCATAGGAAATATGCAGATCATCCTGTATTGGGCTTTAGACACTAGGTTTTAGCAGAGGATCTCGAAAAGGCCATGGATTGTTTCTTCTTGAACACTTCTTTTCTATGTAATTTTCATCAGTTTAAGAAATATGGTCTGTTTTGTCTCTCAACTTAATGTTCAGCTGTATTGATTTTGGAACAGAGTCGGGCTATGCATACCTGTGCAGAACAATTTTCAGAGAACTTCAAAGATTTTCAATTTGCTGACATGCAAATTGAATTTAATGTGATTATAAATTTAAACACAAAAACAATTAAATAACTTTAATAACTGTATATATATTGTAGAAACAAGCCTTACATGCATCATGTTATTTCTGTCTTTAAACTGCGGAGTAGTTTTAGGTGCATTGCAAGCATCGTGAATCGACAAACTGGTTGAGAAGAAAGCGAACAGATTCTGCTGAATTAAACGGGAAATTAAATGTACTATGTATAAAAAGCATAAAGTAAATGAAGACAATTGATTTTTCAGTCAACAAGGCTGTGTTTTACTTTGTTTCTGTTCAGTGCTGTTTGTTTCCAGGTGGGAAATATGCCGCATCTGAGAGGAGAAAAAGTAACGTGCAACTGTTTTATCTTTTGTGCCACGTTTGCTGATGCAGAGTAAAACAAAAATAATCCCAGCAAGCTAAAATTCCTGGCAGAGGAAAGCGCTAGGTGTGGGGAAATGGTATGGAAGAGGACAGACAACTTTAAATTGCTTTTTCAGAATTTTGCTGGAGAACTTCTCGGGTGTCTGAAGTGAATAAACCATGGTCTATGAATTTCAGTAAGCAGTTGGTGTAAATGAAGCTTCAGAGGAACGGTGACAGTAACATTTGCAATTGTTATGCTGGTAGCTTACCCCACAAACATGACTACTTTCCAGAGGTTAATCCTGTGTTGGGGGTGAAACTAGCTCTCCAGAGACTTGAAACTGTCTGAACCAGACAGAGTCACTTAGAAAGCGCGCTCAATCTCACCAGTGCTGCTTAGTGTAAGAATGACAAGACTCTGAGTGACTTGTTGTCACACCACCTTTGATGATTTGTGACTTGGGTTCATGAGTTCCCCTGTGAAGGGACCAAATCTTACACACTCACTTGGGATTAGCAATAACCTGTAATCAGCAAGTACTGTTTCATACCAAGTAGTAGCAAATTCCTGAGCCTCCAGTCTCAATCACTGCCCTCTCAATGCTGTAGAATGAAGTAGGTATTTCCAGAAACAGGAGGTGACCCTGCCTGTTGGGGTAATGGGCGTCCCTCTGGCACAGCCATCGGCAGCTTCTTCCCAGCCCAAAGGGTTAGCAAAGCAGGTTGTATTTATAGCTGGATTCTTGGCAGGCAGCGCAGGTCATACCATGAGCTGGCATTCTTTGTCTAGCAAGTGGCAATTTCTTACGGGATTCAGTGTTTCAGCTTGTCCTGTCTGAGGAGAGGAGCTTTCAGGGTTGCTGAGTTCGGGCAGCATTCAAGACCAGGGTGCACACTCAAGCTTTGACAAGATTCAAGGCCTGGAATGAATGCATGGTCACACTTGTACAATTTTGCCTTGTTATTTTATTGTATTGCATGTACTTCTCTGTGTGACAGCTACAAGCAAGTGTGATTAAAGCTTAAATATTTTGCTAAATGTCCTGTCTCTTTATACAGGGTTTTGCTGTCCCCATTGGAACACCATAATAAATTGCTATTTTAAGATTCTCTGTGTGAATGAAACTTAGAGGCCTGGTTACATGTAATCAATTGATAGCTAAGGAAATCAAACACTATTGTATCATTTATCTGATGCTGCTTAAAACAAGTCTCTCTATAGATTAGGAAGTATAAAGCATATAACTTTCCTGCACGCCATATTGATTTATATCGAACCAGAGCAATGCATATTGATTCATATATGCAATTCTGTAGGTGTGTGATAGTCCCTCCAACAGCATCTCCTGGTTTGGTTGCATTTTCTTGTAATGGTGCTAAATGGCCCACAGTAAGCCCACCTTAAAAGGTCTCCAAAGCCTAGCAGCATTGCTCCAGGACTTGGCTATAGGGCAATTTACAAAACTACAGGGTAATGATGTTTTACTGTGTTATGTTTTATCCTCTGAGTTGATGAGGGACCCTTAGGTTAAGCACACAGTTTCAGATATTTCTATTGTTATTACTGTTAGTATTAGGAACATTGAGAAGTACTCATGTAAATATGCAGCTTTATTGTTTCTGTTGAATAGGAATAGAATAGTCTATATTTGATCTTCGAAATCGGGAGCCATATGGACTTGTGCAGAAATTAGTTACACATTGTGAGAGTCAGACTCTTCTGCTTTCTGGTGGATACTCATGTAGCATCTGCCTAAAAACATATCATCCAGCTTTATTTTAGAGCTCTAAATTTTTACTTTAATTAGAAGAGACTTGCATGTCAGTGGACAACAAAATGGATAAACTTGTTTTTACTAAAGGTATTTATAAGAACCAGGCACGTTCTCTAGTTTCATCTTAACAAACATTTTCACTTATAAGCCTTATATGCATACTATTCTGTTTTTTTAATCTAATTTGTTTATGTGGCTGTCTTCCCTATACAAAAATTCCCTGCTTTTGAATACCACACCCTTTGACCTTTTATACTGAAGTTTCAAAGATATATACACAATTTAACAGAAATCTTAACTTGTATTCTCCTTTTCTTTTTTTGCTTGCTGATTCATACTATAATGAAAACAAACTTATTTTTACTTCCTCTTCTATAATCATTAAGTGGATGCTGTCCAGATGAAATCAGTTTGTCCTTGTTGAATTTATTTGACCCCCTTATGGACAAACACTAACTGCCTGGCTTTTGTAACACGTATCAGAGAACTGGTATCTCTCCTTTGTTTCATTGACTTCTTCTACAGAGTCATTTCTTAATGAGATCAGGGACTGGGTAATTTATAATCCTACAGCTGAGCAGGTTACAGTTTATTACATTAATAGAATAAGTGTTTGCTGCTAAACCACTGAGATCTGCTTAATAAAATAGATGATCTCATCAAGGAAGAAACTTTTCCAACCATTTTGAAGAATATATTCAAAACGGTGATTGTGAGTGGGAACCTAGGGATAGGATGCAATCCAAACACCTATTTTGAGCTTAAAGGATTAAACAAAGATGAGCTTAATGGGTCTGAATTGAAACCAGAGAGGCTGCTACCTTGGGAACAGCGTTGTCTAATGCCACCAGAGCTTTATAACCCTTTTTAGTTTTTCCAAGCCTTATTTCCCTCCTTTGTTAGCTGTGAATGGCACATATGCTAGCACTAAACCTGGAACCTCAAACCATCAGCAGCTATCAGTGAGTCTTTCCCTGACTATTCCCACAGTTTTGGGAGACTGGCATGCAACAACTCAACCTGAGCAGAAAACGTGGTGCATGGAGGTATGTTACAAGATCCCAGCAGCTTGGCTGCCCTGTGGCTTCATTTATGGGGTGAGTGGTGGTGATTTATTATCCAAGTTTGTGTTTCAGCTCTCCGTATGATGATGAAGCTGAATGGGACAGGTTTTGGGGTTTTTTGTTTTATTTGTTGTTGGGGTTTTTTTGAGATCTTTAGTGACTAAAGAACATTAGAGTCACTACTGATATAAATCTCATATTTTTCAGAAGCTTATATTTGCAACACAAGACTAAATAATTTAGGAAAGTATGTAATGTAGTTGCTGTCAGTCTGTCTTATTTTTGTTTTAAATTAGGCAAAATTTTAGCTTTCACATAACTTAATTATAAGTAAGAAACCTATGATGATCACAGGAATAATAAAAGCTTTCAGACAGCTGTACAGAGGAGGAATATTATTGCTGTCTTGACAGAGGGATTTCGAGTTTTATGTTAAGATAATTTTATGGATAGTCAAAGTTGGTCTTTGAAAAAGTCTTTGAGTTTATAATCCATACAGCAAAAGTTCTTCACTGTCTTGATTTCTGGACAGAAAAGAAAGATAGTATTATGAAAGGGTATCTGCAAGTTAAGAAAACCAAGGAATATAAATCATACATGAGAAATGAAGTTAAGATGAAGAATTAAGAATATAAATCACAGATTTAAAAGTGGAAGATTATGGACTCCATAAAAAGAAAGAATTGGGGTCTAGCATAAACAACTACCTGTATAAATTGACAGAGTTTTAGGGATTTGAGGAGAAAAAAGAAGCAGAAAAATGAGGAGTTAATCTACCTATGTTCATTAGTTACAAAGCCCTTCTTCAGTAATAATCTTAATCAATAGATATGTTTTGTCTTATACAATCTTATTCTTCATTGAAAACTGAGGTAATTGCTATTGACATTTCCAGTGACTTCTGAAAGTGTGACTGTCTTTAATGTGCTAGAGCGATCCTAGCTGTTGCTACTATTTTGCCTCTAATAAAAATCTGGACATACTATCTCTTTTTAGTATTCTTAGTACTTCTGCTTATGAGTGACTGTATGCCTTATGAAATACTCCAGCAAAAGTTACTGAGAGACAAAATTAGCGTTTCTGTATGCTCACACTTTATAACATCACATCCAGAATGCTCCTGGGCTTCTGAATTCAGAGAGCGTGACCATGGTGCCTTAAGGCTATCCTAGTTAGTTCTTCTGTTTAGCCGATATGTGTAACAATATTAAGAATATTCAAGGAAGTACTTTGAACTAATTAGTACATGAACTAATTAGTAGTCACTGAAACTTAGGACAGTTGAGAGTTTTCAGCTAGACTTACTAGTATCTCGGTTTGGTCTGATGTTTTTGACAGATGTGGAGTGAGTTTAAAGTTGCTTTCTGTAGCTTGCACTACCATTGTGCTCACACTTAGATGAATAACTTATTATTAAATCAGGATAGCCACACGCAAACAGTAGAACCTAAACCATAGCTCAGTAGACTTGCGTGGAACCCAGACTTGGTCTGACAATATGGATATTGGGCTTTTTAGATGTCAATTCAGACTGCAACCTGATTCATAAGAGGAGGAACGAGGCTGGGTATGACAGGCTTTTGGCAGCCAAAGTCATCACAGAATCACAGAATGTTAGGAGTTGGAAAGGACCCCGAAAGATCATCTAGTCCAACCCCCCTGTCAGAGCAGAACAACCTGGAGCAGGTCACACAGGAACGCATCCAGTCAGGTTTTGAATGTCTCCAGAGAAGGAGACTCCACAACCTCTCTGGGCAGCCTGTTCCAGTGCTCTGTCACTCTCACAGTGAAAAAGTTCTTCCTTATGTTCATCTGGAACCACCTATTTTCCAACTTGCACCCATTCCCCCTTGTCCTATCACTGGACATCACTGAGAAGAGCCTGTCTCCATCCTCCTGACACTGCCCCTTTACATATTTGTAAACATGGATGAGGTCACCCCTCAGTCTCCTCTTTTCCAAGCTAAAGAGACCCAGCTCCCTCAGCCTTTCCTCATAAGGGAGATGTTCCACTCCCTTAATCATCTTTGTGGCTCTGCGCTGGACTCTTTCCAGCAGTTCCCTGTCCTTCTTGAACTGTGGGGCCCAGAAGTGGACACAATACTCCAGATGTGGCCTCACCAAGGCAGAATAGAGGGGGAGGAGAACCTCTCTTGACCTACTAACCACCCCCCTTCTAATGCACCCCAGGATGCCATTGGCCTTCTTGGCCACAAGGGCACATTGCTGGCTCATGGTCATCCTCCTGTTCACCAGCATGCCCAGGTCCCTTTCCCCTTCTCTGCTCTCCAGCAGGTCAGACCCCAACCTATACTGATCCATGGGGTTGTTCTTTCCCAGATGCAGACTCCACACTTGCTCTTGTTGTATTTCATTAAGTTTCTCCTCACCCAACTCTCCAGCCTGTCCAGGTCTCACTGAATGGCAGCACAACCCTCTGGTGTGTCAGCCACCCCTCCCAGTTTTGGGTCATCAGCAAACTTGCTGAGGGTGCAGTCTGTTCCCTCATCCAGGTCGTTGATGAAAATATTGAATAGTACAGGTCCCAGTACCGACCCCTGAGAGACTCCACTAGTCACAACCCTCCAGCTAGATTCCATCCCACTGACCACAACACTCTGACTTCTTCCTTTCCACCAGTTCACAATGCATCTCACTACCCGATCCTCCAGACCACACTTCCTCAGTTTAGCTGCGAGGATGCTGTGGGAGACAGTGCCAAATGCCTTACTGAAATCAAGATAAACCACATCTACAGTCAGGATGTTCAGGTCTGCTCTCAGGCATTCAGAGCTCTCTTGCCTGGTCTGTTTCTGATCAAAATCATGAGGAAATGAGGAAATGAGAGGGCTCACCCTTGCCTTGGACTTAGCATAAGCCATGGATTTACAGCAACATTTATGGTGCTGGCAAAAATGGAGTTTGGCTTGTTCTGGTTTGTAAGCCAAAGAAATCTATTCCCAGCACTAACAGTGCCTTATATACTCCCAGGAGGTTTCAAGGGTCTAATTTTTCTCTGACTGAAATTAGTAATTAAACTCTCCTTCAGTTATAAGGTAGGCTGGGAAGAGAACCAGAGGATATACATTTTCATATTCAATTCTAAATGCTGTTTGGATATTTCTGTTACCAGTAGCTTTACTGTTCTTAGCTGCATATTACAAATAAGAATAACATATTCTATAGAATAGAACTCAAGAAGATTTGTTTCTTTCTAGTCACCTGCCAAAGCCTGTGAGGTGATTATACATTTTGGCAGAAACAGGAGAATGTTTAAACATTCATTTCAAGAGTTTGTTTCTGCTCACTTGTTTGTGGTAGATCTGGCTAGAAGTTAATCTACAAATGACACATTTTTCTAAATTGTGGATCCATTGTATAGTGCATTCAGATTAGCCCAGGTTACAGGGTTTAACTATTGTATTTATATAGAGTATACCTGATTATTTACTCTTCTGGTATTAGAAATCTGGACTAACTCTATAGAATGCCATTAAACCAGTGAACAGTTGTAGGTACTGGAATTAGTAGTAGTACTGTAGCACTTGGAGACTTTGGTCTTTACCAGGGATTCTACTACTAAACTAATAAAAGAACCATGATAACTTAAAGTTCTAAAGCACTTACAACGTGAACACAAAATGAGACAACAGCTGGATGTAGGCAGTTACATCCTGACAGATACTGTGGAACTGGATGAGTCAGCATGGTAGGCAGTCCCAGAAACTTTACTGTTAAAAATGGAGAAACAGGTCCAGACTTTCTTTCTGAAAAAAATAAAATAAAATAAAATAAAATAAAATAAAATAAAATAATTTTTTTTGGGTTTTTTATTAGCTGAGCATCAATGAAGCATCAGAACTGACAGTAGTTGCTAGTATTGCTTGAGTAACAAAGGATGAGTAGATGGAAAAGATTACACCAAAATGGTATCCAAATGACCTTATGACCCTTTTTATAATCAGTGATTGTCAATACAAGTAAGCACCACAGATGTGGACATTGTGTCTTCCTGGTGTTATCTGGATTGTCAGAGGTAAAAGAAAGGCAGTGTTGCAGTGTTCCCTGAACCAACAGTGGTGTGGCCAGAGATGTTCACACATGTACGACTGGACACTTGCTCTCAGTTGAGAGATGCTGTTTTCCTAACGACTTATTTTATCCATTAAAAATCTCAAAAGTCATTTTAAACCACACATCAGTTCTGCCCAAATGAAACTGAAGCAGTTTTATAGTGGTGCTGAGCCTCAGACTCATCTCAAATTCACTGTCGTGGAAGGTTGTGTTCTTTTGGTTTCATCAGATATGCCCACCCACGCAAATCCATCTCCTAAGCATGTGTACATGTGCGTGTGTTTGCCTTTTTTTCTCAAGTAATGTTTTCCAGAATGTCAGTGTCAAATAATAAAGAAAGATATTATTTTGACAGAAGCTTGGGGATGCTGTGACTGGAAGGGGCATGTCCTTCACAGTTGAATCATGGAAAATTTACCTTCAAACTCATGTTCTCCTGGAGGCAGGCCAAGAAAAGTGCAATGCTTTACAAGCCATTGTGAAAAAGGAACAAAATAGTGAGGAATGAGAGATTTAGAGGTTGTGTGTCTATCTACATGTGATTTTTTTTTATTTATTTATTTTTAAATCTGATTTTGCTATTTCAGGTTCTAAACCATTTACTAGTTAAAAGCTGGGAAATAATTACTATTAACTGTGGTTGAGTTTTTTGTTTTAATTTGATAAACCTGGGTTGGCTGGAGTGACTGATTTTAAGCAATTCTTTAAGCTTTGATGAGCCTCTTAGTTTGCTGTATCACTTTCTTAAAAAAGGGATGCTAATACTGCAGTCTATGTCAATAGCATGCCTTTTAATGCAGCTGCTGAGTTCAAATGAAACATCAGCAGGGAGCATGGAGGGTGGATTTAACATTTCATGATGATTTTTTGTGTAGAAAGAAGGAAGGGACAAGCACAGGAACTTCCGATTCTGGTATTATAGCAGGATCTTGGAGTACAGTTGCTTATGTCCAGCAGGCTAAAACATCTTTTCCTAATTTGATTCTGGTGGCATTTCCACAGGCATCTAGTCCTCTGCAGTGACAGAATTTTTACCACTTGTCATGGGCAAATCTGCCTCGGTTTGCACAGTCCCCCGAGGCTGATGAGCCTTTCAGACCTACTCAGACTGAGACCTCAGAGTCTGTAAAGTCCAGTCCTCAAACTGCATTCTCTTTTCTAGTGGCATTTGGTACTACAGTGGCTTTTCTTTATTATCAACTAGCAACATAACTCTACAAGGTAGGATGAAGAAGTTACTGGCCTTGAAAGGGTTCAGAAGCCTAAAAATGAGCAAAACTGTACTCATACTTGTTTTAAAGGTCTGTCCTACCTACTCATCTCAGTGGACTTGGCAGGTGGGAATTCACATACTCAGTTTAGGCGTATTCCTGCTGATACATATTATGCATGTTCTGGCACTGCAGAATGAATTTTTTGTTGCCACCAATGAATTTCTGCACTGTTTGGATCTGTGATATACAAGAAAGATCCAAGCTCCTTTTCTACTTTTTTTCTTTTTTAAGAAAACTAAAAATTCAGACCTTAATGTACTGTGGAACTGAATGACCATGGAACTCTCAGATACCAGATTTGGTTTTGTACTTTAATTACGCCCAGCTGTTATCTGTAGTTTTATCCTTCATAAGCTTAATGGAGTAAAGGTCTTTGTTACATATTTGCACTGTGAGTAGTACAATTGGCTGACGAAGCACTGACATAAAGATGTTATTTGAGTAACACTTGAATAACTGTGAAAAGAATCAAATTTTAATCTTTTGAAATTTTTCTTATTGTTTAATTAAAGAGCTAGGGTTGGAAGAAAAAAAGAAAGAAGCTGTCTGTTATGAACTCACTATTTGGTCTGCATTAGGAGGAATGAAACAGCATTTTGGTTGCATCTTTGAAATATCCAGTAAATTAAATAAAACCAAATCATAAAGACTTGTGTAATCAGGAAAATCAAAGTCTCCAATTAAACAAAAACACATGCTGTTTTAGAATAAATCAGTGTTTCAGGCTGCCTCTGCGGGCAGTGCAATGAAACAGAAACAGAAGTCATCGATCTGTTTCTTCCTTCTTGCTATTAGCTATAATTTTCCTCCCTTCTTTCTGGTTGTCTTCCTCCCCACGAGCTGCTAATGCAGGTGCAGTGGGGTGATGGCTTCTATTAGAAATGTTATTCAGCACTGCTCTGCTTCTTGTTGGAACAAACGAAAGACTCCATCTTAAATGTTTAACTCTGTGATCCTCTCATAGCAGTGTCCTCAACTGCTGCAGTGAGTTTGGCATCTAAAAGAAAACAGTACTAACTTCAAAGCAAACGATACCAAAGTACTTTCAATCAGAGAAGATGTAAAGAGGTAGACGCTGACACAAGAGGGTTCTGACTTGAACACCAAAGCAACAATTTATATAGGCCCCTAGTTGAAAGAATTGTGCAAGGAAGAGAGGACGTGCTATTCTGATACGTTTTTTTAGGCCCAGTGCTGATTTATTTTATGCAGCTAAACCTTTGTATTAGGAATCTCAGTAAGCTGGCCATTTGAACAGGATGACTAGACCTATGACTGGGATTTTTTCCATCTGTGTCCTCTCATTCACTAAAGGAAAATACTAATGGATAGTTTTGGATATTATGACCATGCTGAGGGCTACTTGCAAGACATAGGATCCACCTTACAAAGATGGGAACAGGCACCTGTGCCAGAAGGCTGGCCAACCTGATAAGCAATGCCTTTAACTAGGGACATAGTCCTGGGCAGCCAACTTTAGGTGGCCCTACTTGAGCAGAGGGATTGGACCAAATGATTTCCAAAGGTACCTGCTCACCTCAGCCATTCTGTGATCTTAATTAACCTGTATATTCAGGTTGCTTCTATTAAAAATGATCAACTTTTTAAAAACAGTGATATCTGAGATGATTATTTCCTGTAGTTAACAGAAAATAACTGTGGTCATTTCATGGGGGCTTAGGAGTGATTGGTGCATATGCACACAAAATATTTCCATTTGAGAGGAAAAAGAAAACATATATAAAATGGTCTGAACACCAGGCTTGAAAACAGAATCACCACTGTTAATATAGGTATGATTGCTGGTTCTCTGGACTGCTGCAGGTCATCTAAACCATCCTTTTCCTTTATACATTTTTTGGCTGCTTTATTTTTTTTTTCTTTTCTGTTCTGTTTCTAACTTGGGGGTAATGCTTCAGTACTGGAATTAAACTGTGAGGATAACCTCAAAGACTACTGTGATATTAGCAAATACCTGTCTATGTATATGGTAAGTAAAACTTTCTGAGAGGCGATTTGAAGAAGGTTTGGTAAACCTCTGCAGGGATGAATTCAAAATTTGAGAGAAAAGCAAAAGCGAGAAGAAGATACAGAGACTTAACAGACTGATCTAGCATGGGGAAAAAACAAACAGGAAAATGGAATTATAGAGGCAAGCAGGGAAGCATATGAAGACACATAATCTCTTCTGTACAAAGGACGGTCAATGTAGGGGGCAGATAAGAGCCACAGGTCATGACAGCAGAATTAAGAAGGTGGTATCTGTCAGTGCAGGAGTTGGTGCAGAGGCAAATGATTACACACACAATAATCCTGTTTTCTTCTTAATATATAAATTAACAGGAATTTTCTAAAAGCAGAATGTAGAAAGTGTAGAAAGTTTTGGGGTTTTTTTTAAACAAGACATGTCTGCTTAACCTGTGCCGTGAACCCCTTTTCTTGAAGCAGTAGATCTGCCTTTCCTGAAGGAGCAGCAGGATTTGAACCTCAATCTGTCAGATGCAGATAGACCCATTAGTCATTTATTTTGTGTGGTGACTCACTAGGTGACCTAGTCTTACCTTTTCATGCTCATCTTGCACAGCAAATTAAAACTGAGTCAGTTAACCAGCAGCAAAAGCCTGAAAGCTGCTGACAGGCTTTCCTTTCAATTAAGCCGTAAAGTTTATCAGCTGACTTCTGTCCTGGCTTTCTGAAGGTGGATTTGAAGATGCAAATCTGGAATGTTTCGCCTTCTGATAGCTGCAAGCCAGATCTATAGTGAGCTTACACGTAAAAGAGAAAAAAAATTTTCTCATACCTGTTGAAATGCTCTATAGTTTTGCCATAGAAATGTTTGAATTGCTGTGCACCACACTTCACTTAACTCATAACCAACCTAATTAGAATAGCAACAGTACTGAGATGTCTCTCTAAGGCTAACCTAATGTTACAGAGATACAATGACTACTGCTTGATCAGGGTTGGATTAGTCTGTGTTCTGCTCAGTGGCACAGCAGCTCCCTGGTGTTGTGCTACTAAAAGTTGTTTAACCAGGTAATAAATAAGTGTGAAATTCTGAATCCCGATCGCTTTTAATGCAGCAGATTGAAGTGGGAAGCAAACAAATTGTGGTAAATCTGACTGTTGTGAAATTTTAATTTGTTTTAAGTTTTATCTTGCTTTTCAGTCAGGGCCTCCTTTCTCCATCAGGAGCGAAAATTTATTTATTTATTTATTTATTTATTTATTTATTCTTAATTTTACAAATGCTTACTATTCTGCCATATTCCTTTTGTGATTTGAGGGGTGACTTTAGACACTTTCTTTTCAAGCATTTCTTGTTTGCTTCCTTTTTGAATTTCCAGTGGGGATTTAACGAAACCTTTGGGGATATGGTTAGCTGTAACACAAAAAAGTATTTTTTGTTTCTGATCAGATGCAAATAATGTGATTTTGCTGTTTAAATCTACTAGATATCTTCAGAACAGCAGCCCTTTTACTCACTTCATTCTGTCCATTTCTTTGAACTAGAAGGTTCTTATCTCTGATCTAAGCAAGGAGAAAAACCCCAACAGCTTAGGCAATTGGACTAAAGTCTCAAAAATGAGAACATCTTTGATATATGTGTGTCACAGATGAGAGGGAACTGATGGGCAAGGGTATTGCTCACAGCTGCCAAGGCTTCTGGCTCTCTGTTTAACTGTGTGTGCATTTAAGACACAGATTGCTAGATGAAACCTGTGATAGACACCAAGCTTAGTATATATATTTACTAAATGAAATGTAAAAATTCTGAAGTAATATTGTTGTTAATTTGGGTCCTGGTCCACATCAGGAGGCACTCGGAGTGCTACTCAGAGGCTAATAGGAGTGTTGTTGGGGAGAACCAGGAAGCGCTGAAATGGATTTTCAAAAAAGCTTTCAGCTGGAGTTTCTTTCATATCTAATTTGAATTTGCTCACACATCCAGAGTGAAAATTACTGCGTAGAAAAAACAAACCATAAAGTATGGATCTAACGACTGCTTTATTAGGGAACAGCACACTTCAAAGTTCTTAACAAAAGCTCTTATCTAGTAGCAGGAAATTTTGATTCTTGGAAGTAGCAGGAGGACACTTCTCTCATAGGTCTGTGTTTGCCCATATGCAGATGCTATATAAGCCTTTAGGAAAATTTCATTTGTTTAGTGTTGTTGATAATCACAGGAGTTCAAATTGTTTTCTAAGGTGTCCCCAATGTGTAAGTGCAAAATTCCAGTGCTCTACAAATAGCACAGGACTTACTGCTTTTACAGGAATATTTGATGTAAGCAGTCTTATCAAATAGATTAAAAATTATCCAGTAAAGTGAAAAACTAATAGGCCTGGACCATAGCTTGAAAAAATGTTGATCCTGATAGGGATCTAAATCCTTCATGATTCAGTTGGATCAGCAGTGAATGCTTTTGTGCATCTTTTGGCTCCATTCCAAAACAAAGGGTTGGATTTTTGAAAGTGTAGAAATTGGATTTACGTGTGACTTACATTCCAGCTTATTTTGTATTTGAGCAATCAGATGGAGGTTTTTTATAAGCTCATAAATGTTTGGGTTGCTCAACTCAATGCATCCTGTTTTTTTGGGAGTGCTAACCATCTGCCTTCTGGATTTGGGCAGAGTCATTAATCCCTCCCAGAAATCTTGACTTTAATCTTTTACTTAGTTCTTAAGCCAGCTAAATTTTTATTTACTGGAAAACAGTCATGTAACAGTAATTGTACCAGTACTTGAAAACCACAGTGCTAAACTGACTGTAATACAGGAAGAAAATAAATTTAACAATGAAGAAGGTCAAAATTTAAACTGAATTGAGCCCCAGTCTAGCAAATAAATATGGGAGGAACTCTGTGAATTTGAGTAGCCTCCAGAAGTGATCATGGTGCTGGCCTTGTTATTTAGCCGAACTGAGAACAGTGAAAAGAGGAATCAGGTAGTACTAAGCAGAATAAAACCCCTCCAACACTTTTAAAATCATAGAATCTTAGAATGGTTTGGGTTGGAAGGAACCTTAAAGATCATCTTGTTCCAACCTCCCTGCCACAGGCAGGGACACCTCCCACTAGATCAAGTTGCTCAAAACCCCATCCAACCTGGCTTTGAACACTGCCAGGGAGGGGGCAGCCACAAACTCCCTGGGTAACCTGTGCCAGTGTCTCACCACCCTCACAGGAAAGAATTTCTTCATAATATTCTATCTGAATCTACCTTCCTTTAGCCTGAACCCACTTCCCCTTGTCCTATCACTCCATGCTCTTGTAAAACTCCCTCTCCAGCTATCCTGTAGGCCCCTTTCACGTACTGGAAGGCTGCTGTAAAGTCTCTCTGGAGGCTTCTCCAGGCTGAAGAGCCCCAACTCTCTCAGCCTGTCTTCATAGGAGAGGTGTTCCAGCCCTCTGATCATCTTTGCCGCTCTCCTCTGAACTTGCTCCAACAGCTCCATGTCCTTCTTATGCTGGGGACTTTAGAACTGGACGGTGTACTCCAGTTGGGGATCTCATGAGAGCAGAGTAGAGGGCAGAATCGCCTCCCTCAACCTGCTGGTCGTGCTTCTTTTGATACAGCCCAGGATACCTTTGGCTTTCTGGGCTGCAAGTGCACATTGCTGGCTCATGTTGATGTTTTTATCAACTGACACCCACAAGTCTTTCTCTTCGGGGCTGTTCTCAATCCATTCTCTACCCAGCCTGTATTTGTGCATGGGATTGCCCCAACCCATGTGCAGGACCTTGCCCTTGGCTTTGTTGAACTTCATGCGGTTTGCGTGGACCCATTTCTCAAGCCTGTCAAGGTCCCTCTGGATGATATCCCTTCCCTCCAGTGTGTCGACTGCACCACACAACTTGGTGTTGTCCGCAAACTTGCTGAGGACGCAAATCTGTAACTTCATTACTTTAGGATGCTATAATAATTGTTTACTTCATTTTGGTTAATATGAATTAGGTTGCAATGGGCCAATAAGCACTATCCTTTTCCAAGGTATTTACAAATTCGAGAAAAGCATTTTCTATTACTACTTTAGTGGAACTAATCATGGAATTGAAGTCATGTTGATGGAAATCATCGCCAAACCACCCATTGATTTTAGTGTGTATGACCCATAGTAATAAGTCTGCAAGATCGTAACTGCATTTTAGATGTGGCTTGTATGTTGACGTCATACCAGCCACTTGTCTATGCAAGTGGAGTATGTAAATAGCATTCACACAAGTAACACCAATCAGCTAGTATAGCTTCAAAAGTCAAGCATTCATGATTCTAGACAAATACTCTTACTTGCGTACCTACATTAATAGGTCTTTATTATGTTATTCTGGTTTTTGCTCTATACAGCTTTTACCTGACAGTGCACTGGATAGATTGAATGGATTCCTTCTGTGAGCCACTTTGATACTTTGCTTTTACCTTTATTCCTATTGTGTATCCCTGCATCTTATTTGCTGCACTCCATTTAAAATCTTTCTGAAGTCAAAATTACTCATTTTCTCATGAGCTTTTTCATGACACTCATTGCCATAGTATCTGAGCATATCACAAACATTAATGAATTTATTTTCACAACAGTTACTTCTGTTGACTTCAGTCACTGTTGCAAGTGCTCAGCAGTTCTGCAAATCAAACCCTAGGGTCTCCAGGCAGGCAACCAGAAAGTGAGATCACACAATTGCTGACTATCTGTGAAAGCCCCCTATATGTGGGTCTTTCTGAAATGGGATTCATAGGTGCCCGCTGACAGCATAGTGTTGGTGAGACTGGGGATTCTCTGGTTGCATTCCAGGCTCTGCTATGGAGTATACTCCATTTACTCCAAATTACTCCATGTCTGATTCTACTTTTCTTTTTTCCTTGTTCTAGGTTCTTTCTTTTTACTTACTGAGACCTTCTTTTCACTGCTTGGCTTGTTGCCAGCCTCTCCTATTTGTGCCATTGTATGAGTCCATCTTTTTCTTCTTTTTTTTTTTCCTCATCTTTTTTTCCAATTCTCATTATGAGATTCCTGTTCCGTTCTCCCTGTATCCAGACTTCATTGTCTCCTTTCTGTTCTGTTCCATTCCACCACCACTCTGGCTCTCTGACAGTCCTAGGTTTAGTTCAGATGTTTGGGGTTTTTTTTTTCCTTTATATCAGTTCCATTTCTTCCCCTTAGCTCCTCCTTCTCAGGTTTCTTGCAAAGCAAATCCAGACTGCTACTCTCCAAATCATCTACATTTTCTCATATCCCACCATTCTTATTCCTGTTTGCCCCAGTCCTCATCCAAAATGTGTATCATTCATGCTTCCCCTGCTTCTAATGAAGTCCCAGTGGTCTCTCAGGGCCATTCTGGATGCCTTCCCCAACCATCTTTTCCTTGAATTTTAGACCCCCAGCACCATTTCTCATCAACTTCCCACTGCCAGTTTCCTTCGTCAGTCACTTTTCTTGCCAACCTATGACTACCACTCACAACTTTGGGTTTTTTTATTTTTTCCCTTATCCCCCCATAACCCTCCTGCTTTCTTCATTGTCCCCCTCTAGTATTCTTGTCATGAATGTTCCTTCTTCATGTTCTGTCTTCCTTTTCCAATAACATTTGGAAAAGTACTGGAGAAATGAGCTGCCTGTTCTCTGCTCCAATTTCTGGGCCTGAATTGCCTGCAGTCTACTATATCTGCAGCTTCAGGGACAGCCTCAGTCAGTCTTGGGCTGGAACTCGCCAGTGTGGAGTAGGTAGTGAGTTCAGACCAGAAGAGACCTTGCGAATCAGATGTCAGTGTACATTTGAACTCTTTTGTGGGAGAGGTCTATAAGGGCGGCTGCAACATACCTTAGAAATGAAACCTGGGGGGACTGGGAAAGCATGCTGAGACAGCAACATAAGGAACACTCTCTCTTCTACAACATCAGTTTAATTGTCTTTGTTTAAAAAAGATAAATCAGATTCACACAGATACTCACTAGAGGAAAAAAGCGCCTAGGTGGTTATAACAATGATAAGGAATTTATAATTGTCATATCAGAATATATTTGTCTGAGTGAAAAATTGACACTATTACCTAGAGATTCTCCCTTGCCCCTCCTACTCTCCCCTTTTTTTAAAAAAAAGCCAAAAGTAGATGAGGCATATTTGCATCAGGTAACCAACTTTTAGATTAATGCTGTTGTGTTGCTGTGCTTTGACTTAGCATGTCATCGTTTTGCACCTATGCAGCTACATGACTTCTGTGTGCACAGAGAACCATTCCATTTGTTGGTACACATAAAAGTGGAAGCATTTCCTAGGTTCTCAGTATTTCATTTGATATAGATGACTAACATAAAGAAACATGAAATTTTAATTTTTTTCCTTTTCTGTTGAATAGTAGCAGCAGTTTTATACTGGCTACTGGGAGAGGTGAATGCTTTTAAATATACATTCTTACAGAAAGAATATAGGGAAATTGTTTTAATTTTGATATTTTGTTACAGAATATAAAGAAAAGTGGAAAACTGGGACTGGAATGGGCCTCTTGCCCCATGTATTTTTTTGTGTATCATTCCTAGCAGATATCTGTCTTGCCTATTCTAATTACAGGCTTTCCACATCCTTGCCAGGCAATTTGTCACAGTCTGTTACTCTTTTCACTGTTTAAAAGTTTCCATTATGTTTAATATGCATTGTTCTTGCTGCAAGTTGAATCCATTTATGAACATGGAAAATAGGCTATTCCCACCCTCCTTGCAGCAGCCTTTTATGTACCTGTGGATTATCATCCTGCGTCTCTTCCAGTTTATCTATAGCCCGTCCTCAATGCTACTACACAGTATTTTGCTAATCACTGAGATCTGAGGTGAGAGAATTTTATCCCATCTTCTTAAGTACTGTTTGTTGGAGTTTATCTGAAATTGTGAAAAGGCAGATACTGTATTCAGTGAAGCAGATGGGTAGATTTAAAGGAATGAAAAAAGCTCTCCTTGTCTACCTGAAAGAAGAATTCTCTACTACATTTCTTTCAGATTTCTGTACGCTATTTTCAGACCCAATTTGTTGTCCCTAACAGATTTTTTCCTACTGTGTGTGTTGTAGATTTTTCAGTGACTTTTTGTCTGCCTTAAATTCAGACTGTCAAGGTGGTCCTGCTTCAGTGCATTAGAAGTCACTGGGAATTCAGTTAAATGAAAAACTTTTTGCTTAGACAAAACACTTATGCATCTCTCTCTGAAAGGAAAATAAAAAATTGAAAGCAATTGTTAAGAAAATGTCTGTTTATATTTGTGAACTTCAGACAAATTTGTTACAGTTTGGCAAACAAACCACAGAGGATATAACCTGTTTAGCTCTTTTATGTTTTATGATCAATGTGAGGAAACACTAAGAACATTTAACATGTGGCTTTGATGTCTAAGCACCACAACTGTCTATTCAATCGCTTTGCCCACCAGCATGGACCTGTTGCTACACTTGTTTTCAATGCTAACCATCCTGTGAGCTGAGCTAAACGTTTTGTTGCCATATTTGTGTGGCAGTAAGATTGTTCAGATTGGTTCATTTTTTCCTCCATTTTCTTAGGTTCCTTGTTTTGGTTTTCAGTAGTTGACAGCCTTGGACCTCAGCCCCATAGTGAAGCACAGTAAAGAAACATGAACTTGGGTGTTAGTAGGTGTATGCAGGAGGGGAGGACAGGAATAAGTTTGGGGGGCAATGGGAGAACCAGTTAACTTGTATGCATTACTCGCCACAACCTGGGATTGAACTCTTTCACAGTTGACAGTGAGGATCAGTAAGACCTGACAGTAGGATGGACATCCTGTGTTCTTCTACAGACTATCTACATAAAGGATCGCAGTGTGCTTGTTAACAGTTATTTCATAAGCTTATTGTATTAATCTAATTACATGATCAGGTGTTTTTTGGTTTGATTTGTTGGGGTTTTTTAAGGCTGTATACATGACGACCTGTGCTAGGGGAATGAAATAAAATAGTCTGGAAAACTTTGCTATAGAGAACCAGCATTTGCTGAATATGCAGCAAGTCACACAAACTTCAACTTTCATGCTTGTTCTTTCCTGGTTCCCCCACTTGATATACATGAGATTTCACTTGAGGAAGTTTTCAGTGGTTATAGCATTAATATAGATTAGTATCATTGGAAATGTGTTTCAGAGATATATATATAGTGGGTTCTAAGATACTGATTTCTAATTAGCCAGCTACAATTAATTGACTTATAGACAATTTTACCTTTAATTGCTGCCCCTGTGTCCTTTGTGTATAATATGGACCACCTTGTTTTACAGGAGACTTATGATGATAGATTAATTATGTTTGTTTAAAAGAGGAACACACTAAGATAATACAATAAGAGAACCATAGAGAGCCCATGAGAAAATTAATAATTCTGTATTCAGCACAGGGCTTGAGTTTGGATTGTGTCCAGTAAATACACTGTGGGATTACACTCTAGGTAGTGAATGTGGAAAGAAAAGATGAATAACTATCAATTGAGCACTATCTATACCTTGCTTTGAACAGAACAGATGTCCTGTAGAAAGATAGTATTTGAATGTAAATAGAAAACATGCCATATGCATACAGTGATGTCAGGAAAAGTTTGTTTAGCCAGGCTTGTTTCTGGAATCTTCCAGCATCTGAGGTATTGAATTTGCCACTGCTGTATTCTTTAAATGCTGACAGTTTCAGGGTGGGACAGGTTGTATAATTCATTATACCTGCATTTTATACTATGCTTAGCTTTAATTTAGTCTATTGCTGTAAAAAGCATACTGGGAATTTTCTGGAAGGAAGACAAGTACTGGGATAATAACATGATAATATATGAAAGAGTAGGTCATGCGTGTGGAGAAATAGTGCTATGTAGTAAATGAAATGCAAGATTATATCAGATAAACAAATTAACTATGTCAGGGAGTAATTAAGAATCTCTCTTGAACTTCCAGGCCTAAATTTAGTATAAGTAATAAGACTGTGTTGGTAAGTGCTTGATCAGTGGAGACAATGAATGTGTTATAACCAGGAGAGGTCAGAGACACTTGCCAGGAAACACAAGAGAAATGTGTTATTTCTGCTCACCATGATTACTGCCTCCCTGTGTCAATTGGATAGTAGTTGCCAAGTCATTTCAGACTAAACTTTTAGATACCATACATGAGTTTTCATTGAGGTAGCTAATCAGGGAATCAATAGAGGGGCAGTTTATTGACACAATGTTATCACCAAAGTATGTTTTGTAACTTTACTTGCTTAAATTCAGCATCCTTTTGGGAACAATGGAAATCAAGAGAGTCAATACAGCAGTACTTAATTAAAAAAATTATGGTTTTAGAAAAATGAGGAATTTGTCAAAAAGAAATTAAGAGATGCAGCTAAAAAATCATCTTTACAGATGACATGGATATTGTTTTAAGCCACTGTATTGTAAGCTGAAAAAATTAATGCTTTAAAGCATTTCAGAAAGACCATAATTTAAAAAAGCATCATTGTTAAACACCAAGATTATAGAGATTACTAAATACACAGATGTTCTTCACAAAATTGAATCCCCATTCAAATATCAAAAATAAAAAAGAATGTAAATCTGTTAGGTTAAATGTAAAAAATGCAATAAGGCAGAGCAAACAAGACTGAGGAAGAACTTCCAAAGCCTTTCTAACACATCAGGTCTCAGGTACCTGTCAGGTGATATGTGAGGCCAGTGGATCGTCAAAGTATAAGAAGTTGAAGGACAGTGCTCACACAAAAATTTGTTGCAGTAACAGTAAATGCAAAATAAATTGGGCAGATTTCTACATGGTGACATTTTTTTTTTTGCAGGAGTTGATTACAGAATGTACTTCAGTAGAAGAGGGAGCAGAACGAACTGAAAAAATAAGTAGTAAATATTGGTTGATTGATAATATTTGAAACTGATGGCATTTGCTCAAGAGTTCTAGAGGACCTTTAAGAGAAAAACAGTTAAATTGAACTGTATTTACTATGTTGTCTCTTGCCTAACACTTCCTTGGTATTAAAGAGTTGGAATAAGATTAATGTGATGTCAAGCTATAAAATGGTGTCTTGAGAGTATCCAAGGATCTACTAACCAGTAGGCTGCATTCAGCAAATTGATAGGAACTATAACAAGGAATAGTTATTGGACATATAAAGAAGTATGATATGATGGGGAAGACTCAACATAGCTTATTTAGTCATTCCTCACTGTTAGAATTCACTTTGGGGACTAGAGTAATCATGTTGATATGGTCTGCTTAGGTTTCCAGAAACTGTTTGAAAAGATTTCTCACCAAAAATGCTATTGAAAAAACTAACTAGTCATGAGAGAAAATGAGAGGGGGTACTCAACATGGATAAATTTGTAAAAAAAACCCAACAAAAATAGCAGGTGGGAATTAGTATTCAGTTTTCTTCATGGAGAAGATGTTACAGGATTTTGCACAGGGGTTTAAATATTCTGGAGAAGGGGTTTTATAGTGACTAGTGATTAAATTCTCATGAGATTGTCAAGCTAGTCAGGATAATGAAGAGAAGGATCAACTTCTAAGAGCAGCAAAAAAGCAGATAAAATTTAGTCGAAGTAGATGTGAGGAGGTGCACAGAAGGTAGAAAGAATTCCCAATTGCAGTCGTACACATTGATGAATAACCAATTAATTACTGCTTTTTAAGAATGAGATGTAGGTGCTGCAATGAATAATTCTAGGCAGATGTCCTCTCAACTCTCTATGGCAATCAAAAACCAAAAAAAAGATGGCACTAGAAGTTATTAGGAAAAGAGTGGAAAAACCCCAGAAACATTTTTTGTGGCTTTGCATAAATTCACAGTATGCCCATGTCTTGAAGACGTATCTTAGAAGGATATGTCAGAACTTGCAAAGGTAGAAAGAATGACAAAGTTTAGTGAAGTATTGCTTTCTCCTAAGTAGCAATTGAATAATGAAGGACTTTTCAGACTAGAAAAAGTTATGACTAAAGGGTATATGACAGGAATCCAGAAATCATTGTTAGGCTGAGGGGAGATGAACAGAGATTTATTATTTACCATTTCTTTCTCTACAAGAACAAAAGGGCATCAAATGAAACTATCAGGAGGCAGTCTCAAAACGAGCAAGAGAAGATGCTCCTCAAAAGACATAATTAAGCTGTGCAGAAGTGTGCGGTTGGGTCTTAGGAATGCTGAGTGGTTTTTATGGATCTAAAACAGTAAGTGCACAAAAGCAAGGGAAGAGATTTCAGGGAGCTGTTAGATATAAATACACCACTGCTGATTGAGAAAGCTCCTAAGCAGCAAATCACTGGAGGTAAGGACTTATAGAATGATGGCACCTTTGGGAAAGGAGAGACAAAGTGTGGATTTATGATGAAATGAAGCAAATAATAACAGTGGTGTAGAATGGTGAAGAATGGAAGGGTGTGAATGTGCTATATGAGAGAGAGTGGAGACAGAGGAAGAGGAGCTGGTAGAAACCGCAGGTGGCTGAAAGTAGCAAGAATGGGAATTTGGCAACAACACTGTGTAGCACTGATGTAATTTAGAAAAGGAGTGGCATGAAACCCACAAGAAAGTGGCAAAGGAAGAGAGTTGAAAATGCATGTATTTTGCATGTATAGCAACATTTCTTTCTTGGATCAACAAAGCCTGT
>VZRW01002988.1:337407-384676 GCA_013398125.1 Aegotheles bennettii
AACCCGCCTGGATGCGTTCCTGTGTGATGGACTCTAGGTGACCCTGCTCTGGCAGGGGGGTTGGACTAGATGATCTTTCGAGGTCCCTTCCAACCCCTTAGATTCTGTGATTCTGTGATTCTGTGGTCCTGATCTAACAGTACACTGTAGGTTAGTTGATTTGAAATGTGAGATTGACTATTTCTGAAGTAGAAAAATTAGATTTAGGATATGTTTGCAGGCTATGTATTTAAAGAAAGTAATATAAGAAAGTTTGAAAATCAGAACTGTGTTGAGGTTTAAATTCAAGTACAGTGAAAGTTTCTTAAGTATGTGTTTTCTTACATGTATGATAATGAATAAAGATCATCAGCTAGCTTAGTAGATTTGCAGAGCATCTACTGTAATTTCATTTCTGATCTTATCATAAACCTCTCTTATATCAGTAGTATATATATTATTTTGTTTTTATGTTGTTTTGTCTCTTATTCATTAGTTAGTTCTTTCATCAAAGCACCATCGGTTTAGCTTGTTAGGATAGTGAGGATCAACAGAAACATCAAAATCTTTCAGGTATCCAAGCAAAAGAAAACAGAAATTAATTTCTGGGAACTCCACTGCTGCATGTTCTTTAAAAAAAAAAATCCCCAGTGAATGAAATTATATTATAAGCTTTCCAAAGAGTTGATTACAGAGAGGCTCAGGAAAGGCCACTGAGTATGAGATAAGTGGCTATGTTTTACATTAAGCTGAGACATAAAATTAAGGCTGATAAACACAGTGCTTTCAAAGGCATGCTAAAGACAAGCTCAAAGTCATAGCTAATAAAAGAAGCAGGGAAGAAGACATTTTGCCTACTGAGTAACTGTTTTTGCCCAGATCACTGGTTAATCCTCAATATAGTTAGTCTAGTTAATTCAGACATGCAAAATACTTCCCAAATACATATTTCATAGAAAACAGAAATTATCCAGTAGAACGTCAGTTCCGGGAACGCTGCTAAATCATGTTGATTACTCTCTAACATCTGCTAGTGAAAGACAAAGATTTTGTGGGGTACAGTTTTGTTAGATTTATGTGTCTCCGTTAGATTTAAAAGAGGATTAGCTTCCCTTTGAAAGCTGATTCCTTTGATTACTAGCATGCATGGTTTCGTTTCCAACCTCATATTCTATGCAGAATGCATTGCACATGACTCCTAAGTAGTTCTGTTATTTATTTGTCCCGCTGCAGCGGGAGCTGGTTCAGAATGAAAATCATGTATTATGTGTTGGACAGGTGCTAAAGGCAAAGTGTGAAACCACAAGGTTTGTCTGATGATTGTTTTTTACTGCAATTGGCTTAGTCTCGATGTTACTAACGGGATTACCTGTGAAAATGCAAGTAACCCTGGGTTTTCAAGGTTTGAGTGAGGAAAAACCATTTTGCAATAGCTTTTCACACTAAAGGGAGTTCTCTCTGAGGCTTAAGTTTTAACTGTCATTCAGATGGACTGAGATTGCAATTTTGGGCCAACCTGTCAAAGCTTCTTGGTAGATGTTATCTGCATATATATATGCCAGCAGCTATTTTAGGACCTGGGGAGGTTCAGTAAGTTTGAGTTTTCCCTGAGAGATGCAAAAACATCTTTCTCTTTTTCACTGGTTGTCTGAAGTTTGTTTCTTGTTTCAGAGCTGGCATTGTGATACGGAGATAATCTCTCCCTTTTTTTAGGAATAAGATTAGGAGAATTCTCCTGTTGACTTTAAGGTGTCTCTGAGGTTGTCAGTGAAAAACGTTGTGTTATTTGGTTTGCAGGTATCTAATTTCGTAGTCATACAGAACCTTTCACAAGACCGTTTGGTGACTGTTGTTTCCTCAGACAGGCCTTCATAATAGTCCCAGTTTTTAGTTTTGATTTTGTGGCCAAATTTGGTGAGTTATTTGATTTGACTCTGGTATAATTACAGAGAATTTAGGTCTTTGCCTGACTGAGTTTCCTTACATTGCATTTTAAAATGCATTCTGATTTGAAGCAGAATGCTGTTTTTCTACAGATGGAGCCTTTTCTGCCTGTCACATTTGTGTTTTTCACATTTTCTGTGTAAAGTGAAGGCAGTTGCTCTACCTCTCATTGTGTTTAGAGGCTTGCAGTGTTACTTCTGTTATTATTCACTTCTAGAAACCTTTTTATTTGTAGTTCTATGAAATGCTTGAAGTGCTTATCTGCATCAGTTTTATCTGTCTGGCATAGTCTGCCCATCTAGGAGTACTCACAGTGGTGAAAGAACATTGCCTGCCTAAGAGCAGTTATCAGTGATAAAAGGCCTTCTGCGGAGAAGAAAGGGAAGGGATATTTTACGATGAGTTGTAGAGATACTCAGGAATATGTTTTGTATATGTGATTCTGGGAGTCTGATGCAATTTTTATTGAAATAGTGACTTCAGATGGATAGTGTTTGGCTTCAGGCATAAAGGGTTTGTTAGGAAATAACAAACTGAGTTGCATTTTAGGTAGGAATTGTAAGATTCCTTAGAAACTGATCTGCCATTTAAGTCACTCTGAGTCTCGAATGTCTGAAGAATAAACAAGTTGTTTCATCCATTTTAGATTTTTTTTCTTTATCTTAAGCAATTTCTTGTAGTGAACTGTCACTGGGTAAAGGTAGAGGTGTATTTTAGGTCCTCACACCTGTTTGAAGAATCTACACCATCTGCCTGGTTTTGCTGAGAATTAACTAATCTAGTGTTTTATTGCTCTGAATCACTGACAGGGAATGCTACTATACATGCTCACATGCTGTCATACTTCATTTGTTGGGTACTAACAAAACAGAAAAGTGCTGATATAATAAAATGGAGTAATGTATAGGCCTCTTGGTTGATAGTTGCACTAAAACGGTATTGTGACAGAATAATGTGAACCATATTCCTAATCCTTTCAGCATGTAACTATACAGGGTTCTCTCCCTTCCCCCTGACCCCGTTGATCTCAAATGCACCTGAATTGTCAGGAGAAAGCTCAGTGAGGTCATCAAAACACAAGAATTGGGAAGGGAATATTGTTTTCCAGAATAATTTGCAATTATTTGGCCAGAGATATTACTGTTATCAGGTAACCTGAATACCAAATTTGAACCCTTTAAGTGTATTTTGAGTGACCTCATGGCAGTTTTTCTTACCAGTAGAAGAAAAATGCACTTCAGGACCCACTAAGACAGATGATAACCATGTGAATGAATGATTCTATTCAAAATGAATCTACCAAAAGTGCTGGCAGTGCTCTTTTATATTGCCCCAAAGTCTCCTACTAGAGAAACAATCTTTAACTGCGGGATGACGACACACACAAATGATACACATTGAGACCTCGGGGTGGTATGTATGTGGATCTGTCTTTTGCAAATGAATTTGTTGGTGGATTTTTCTGTCTTTATAGGTCCTATGATTCATTTTCCTTCATCTGTAAGTGGCATGGAAATTATTTCTTTCACATCAATTGATGGATCTTTCTTCAACCACTTCTGAAATGTAGAGGGTTCCACTTTTATTTCTGCTAATTTAATTTTTTTTCCATTTCATAAGTGCAATATACATACAAACATACACATAAAAGACGTTTTTGTGCATGCATATTCTGCTGTCATGTGAAAGTACCATGAAGACTTCTGTGAATGCTAGTAGACTAAAGAGAAGTTCCTAAATATACTTGTCTTTATGCATGTGAAATGATAGACTAATCATAGACTTAGATATCTTTATTTACATAGGGATAGACACAGTTTCAACAGAGAAAGAGTATTTTTTATTATGGGATGTTAAAGTATGGCAAGTAACAATAAACACTTCACTGATATTTCCAGTGGAAATCTTAATTCCTTTGGAGATCTATAGACACCATGCTAAAAAAGACTGATGAAACCTAATTACAGTTGCTTCATAGCTAAACTTAAATTTCAGCTGTGCATTGAATAATAAAAATATTTTTCTATATGTTATTCATCATCCCTTCTTACTGAAGACCTAAACTTGAAAGATTCATTAATGTTTTCTATAATTATGTGTGCTTTCAATAAAAATTTGTTTTTACTTGATATAATTACCATTTGCATGTAGTAATTGAAATAAATTTGCTTATGTAAATCAGAATTCTTCTTAGCATATAAGCTACTTTTAATAGCCATGTAATTTTATGAAGTTCTTTATTCCTTTAAACCAGATCTTGTTTTCTAATTTGCATATGCCTAACATGCAAATTGCTTGCATTCCCTATATCTCACTAATATTTTACTTAGTTTTAATTGCTAAACTTCTTTTCAAGTACTTTGAATGGGAGAACTACACTGTCTCTCACACTTCTGGCAAATAGGATTTTATTTTATGAGCCTCTACATAATAAAAAGACTTTCATTGAATCATGATTTGAAAAGCAGATTAAATAGCAAACCCTGCACTACTCCTCTACTTTCCTTCCAACAGATTCCGTGTAGTAGCAGAGACAATGAATTTAGGCATAATCCACACACCTTCTTACTTCAGTGGTCCTTCTAATGGCACAAAGGAATATTACAAAAAAAACAAAGGCTCCTTCTTCATTTCCGATGTCTTCCACAGCCACCTGGCTGTGGGCACGACACTGCACTAAAACTGATGCAGTCAACTACTTGTTGCTTTGTTTTCCTTTTACTCATGAGTATCTAGTACTACTAATATAATCACCCAGTGTAGTTGTTTATAGATGGAATTTGTTGCTTACCAGTGTTGTAGAAAGGGAAATGGGGAGAAGACCTTTGCTGAAGAGGAACTTTGAAAATTTCATCATAACAAGTCCCTTGCTAGTTCTTTCTTACTCAATTCTACCTTTTTATGGTCTTGTTTGACGTTTTTGGCAGCTCTGTTAATTAAGCAGAAGTTATCCCTGATTAATGTACTGTAAGCTGCTTCTGAAGTGCTATAAATAATGTGGTGATTAATTGCTGTATCAAAACGCAGTCATCCCTTAGCATACTTCACAGATGGATTGTTTTGGTGAAATGATGTCCCATTCTCATAAGTATTAGAGACATTTATTGCAGAAAAAACTTATTACTCAGTTTTTCTGTTTTTTTTTCCCAAATAATTTATGTCTCTTGATCATTAGGACAATTGATATGGAGAAGCCATTTTGGAAATACAAATGTAATAATCCCATGGATTCTGTGCAAAACTATGCATTGCAATTGAAAGAGAGTAACACAAAATGTCTGTGCTCTGGAATTTTCAACTTTGTACAGCTCTTAGAAAGAAGTTTTCTAACCATGCAAGAAGAAAATGCATTCCTTGGAGGATAAGAAAAAGATTTTAAATTCAGTTAGCAAAACTGTGTGGTTTGTGTTTCTTCTTGCGAATAAGGCACAAAATACAGATAGAAGTGTGATGATTTTTTTTTTAAGTTTATAATATCCAGTTTTTGTTGGAGAAAAGACTGATTATAATGAACGAAAAGCTGTATTAATATTTCTGAAAAAACCATCTTTGTTATTTGGGATTCTGATTTGAAACATATTAACTGGAAAGAGCCTGGTAGTACTAGAATCAGCAAAGCTTTTCAGAGTTTGTCCCTTTCAGAAAAGGAATTCTCTGTACCACAACAGCCGAACTGTTCTACTTGCTTTTTAGATCTGCTTAACTATTTTTGTTGTACTAACATTGACAGATAACCAATTATCTCTTCCCACACCTGTGAATAGAGTATTTTAAATTGTGTGTGTGTATACATGCATGCATGCTCAAAGAAATCTGTGGGAAAGGGATGGCGCTTGGCAATACAGACAAAGCCTTGGCTTGAAATCAAAGATCTTAACAGGATAGCTGGACATTTTCATGAAGATACCCAATTAGAGTAACATGCTATGATGACTTTTCTACATGGGTGGACACTTTATTGGTCATGGTCCTGTATTGGCCATGAAGGCCTGCCTATTTGCTCATAGTCCACTGGATCAGACTGGCTGTGTTTCAAGGACTGCAGCAGTGAAACCATGTGGTTCAGGGATTTTGGACTGTTACTCTGTGTGAGAAAAGGTATTTGTCCAGATGGGATCTCACTGAAGGACAAGTCTATGGGTTTTTTATAGAGGAGGGGGTAGGAATAACTGTTATTTATAGGAAACTTCTAGTCTCAAATGTTTTGAATATCACCTTGCAATTGATCTTACTTCCCACTTCTCAGCTAGGAGTCATGAGCAGTTTATAGTAATATAATAAAATAAAACTTGCATTATGATCCCACTCACTAAATTCTTTGTTTAGGAAAAATTTAGGATTATTATATTAGCTTCCATCATTTTAGAGAAGAAGTTCTTGAAAATTCTTAAATATCCTAACCTCAATTTTCTCCTGAATTTTCATAGAAAACCAGATGGTAAATCTAAGTGCCATCTCTGCTAAGAGCCTTGCTCATTCAGGAAGAAATAGTATCATCCCTGGTCCAGACTGTGGGCTTTTTGCTTTTACATGGTCTTAATGATGACAGTAGGATTCTTTGGTGATATGAAGAAATGGCTGACAGTCTCAGCTGATTGCCTGTAAGCATGGTGTTTAAGAAGTATGGTTTATTTTAGCTTGTTAATAAAGTTGTCCCGATTCTAACGTAAAAAGAGTATTGAACTTTTTCTGTCACTTTCAAAAAACATTAAAAAAACCACTGACCTCTCTGTAGGATTCAATAGCAGCAATCTTAAAGATTATTGTCTCTCAATCTGGAGTCTTGTCTGCACAGTCCAAATTTGTACCATAATCTTCTTTTCCAGTAAGAGAGGAGAAAAGTATTTCTGTAATGTCCTCAGTAATTCAGAGAGCAGAGGAAAATAAACTGCTGGCATATCCTTTTTTATAAGTGATGTTTCTTTTCTTTACCATCTTGGTATTTTGATTGTATTGATGTGCAAAATGCATTACCTGAGAATGAAGAAGTTAAATCTTCCTGCATTTGCAAACACAAAGCACAGAGAGAAAGGTAACATGGAAAGCTAGGGAATTACCAGTTTAATGATTTGTAGGAAAATTCAGGTGTTGTGGCATTTGAAACAGTCTTAATTATTATTGATACTTCTAGACTATTCTTATCTTTAATCTAATTACATTAACATGCTTTTTGTTAGACAATATATGCTGAAGGATAAACTAACTCCCATTAAAATCCGTAGAAGCTGGAAAAGATCCCAGTCCTGCAAAGTTCTCACATATCATGCTTATGTTTAACTTATTTTTACTTTTGGGTACCAGTGTGGGTGCGTATGTAAGCAGCTCAGGTACCTATAGAGAAATCTGCACATGTGTAGAAAATGATGCACATACTAAGTAAGTCTTTACAGAATGGGAAACTAGGACACTTAAGTGTTCTTGACAGAGCATGCGTGTTGATTTCAACTTTTCACTCCTTTCTGTACATTCCAGAAAGTGTGCTAGTACTGCTCCAGAAGCTTTTTTCCCACCATTTGAATAGACTTTACAACACACATAGTAAATGCGTCTTTATATAGAGAAAGAAAAAAATAAAATGTTCCATCAAGTATTTCCTGTATTGATACCACCAATGTGTATATTTTATATACACCTCTTTGTATATACACCTCTTTGTATATTTTAGAATCTGCCCTACATTTGAAAGTACTCTCATATAATATTTATTGGAGATGTTTATAATGGACTGTTGTACTTCTGTTCATAAAGTGCAAACAGATAACTCTGACAGCATTATGAACAGAATATTTAAGAAAAATAATGTGCATATTATAGCACATTTATGTATATGCTTTTGTAAGCCTCAGGAATATCTTCCCATGCTTTTCACATGCACAATTTACATCAGTAATTTATGAAAATATCAAGTATAGTGTACATTCAAACTGAAAGCACAGCTGCTAATAAGAAGGGCATTAAATTTGCAAACAGGCATTTCACTTAACCAAAAAAATCTTCCTGTCTTCACAGAAGCCCAGCTCTTTCTAATAGGAATTAAAAAACAGCTTAATAGGAGTTCAACTGGCAGGTGTTTTTCACCAGTTGTCTGTTGCTATTGACTGTTTTTCCAATTAGTGCTTTTCTTGTGACCATAGGACAAAATGCTGTTGCTTTGTCAGCCTATATATAAGAGATCAGAGAAAAATCCTAAATCTTAAGGGGAGTGCTTCTTTACCTCTTCCCAGGAGAGATATATTGTCAGATATATCCTAGAAGTGAGCCATAGAAATTGAAGTCTAAAATCACTTTGGTCATTTTGCAAGCTCTGGTTCTCATAAATAATGTCATGTCCTACCAAAAGTTTGAGAGAACTGAAATGTTAAAAACTTACTGAGAATATGTTCAGCTGAGGACAAAGCCATGAGAGCAAGGGTATAAAGTGTCACATTTAATAGGTAGGGGGATAACAGATTAACTATGAAGAACGACTTAGTGATGTGTAAGACAGTATCAAGGAGAAAAGGGCATGCAAGGACTTGTGATACATTATATATAATTTCTGTACTGAAACGTACAAAAAGAAATTATGTGAATGCAGCTGATAGCTGCTAACTGTGAAATAACATTGGTAAAACTAAATGTCCGAGAAAAACACTTCAGAGTGCAAATCTGGTGATCCTTCAAAAAAAGACGTTGGCCCATAGTGTGAGTACCATTAAGAAATGAACAATATTACACTACTACAGGAGGCAGGCTACACATAAAACCAGCTTGTCTTGTGGTGAGATTTGCCTTGGCAAGAGGTATTGTGTATTACTGCACCTATGTTAGACACTATGGGGTAATAAGAAATATGGTATTTTGAAGATGCTCACTTCGAGTTGCCAGTTGATCTCTGTCTCGAGATATGTGCTATAAGAAATACAAGAAGCTGATTTTCTTTTAGGTTTTCGGGAGGGGTTGTTTGTTTTTTGTTTGCTTGCTTTTAAATTAAACTAGTATTTGATGATCTTAGCTTTGCTATTCTGTGTTGATGTTTACCTTATTCATTTCCTTGCAAGGTCAAGATTAAACTCCTACTGTTGAAGGGATTCAGATCCTTGCTCTTATTGGCAAGATTATATAAAATAATTTTATCTTCTACTATCTTGGGAAGTCAGAAATGCAAGTCTGTTAAGATTTTTAATTAAATGTTAAAAAATGTAGTTGTTTTAAGTGAACTGATTTAATACACTACAAACTATAGCATATACTTTCCTAAAAGCTAGGTGGAATACATCTTTCTTTGCCAGATGTCCCAATTTGTCATCTAAAATAGATAGTAGATATACTGTCAAATATCTGTATTTTTTCAAATGGTTGTCCAGAAAGAAGAGTTATATACTCACCTTTCTGAAATTTAGAATTCAAGGTCAAATTAATTTTAAAATTTAGCATGGAAGTAAAGTTTTATTGAAACAGCTTTTATAAAGGTGACACCTTTTACAGTGGCTGTTTTAAACTGAAAGAATGTAAATTACACATTTCTGAGGGCATAAAAGTTATGGCCAAACTGCATTTCCTGGAATAAGGACACATAGTTTCTCTTGCAGATGGGAATTTATATTTTGCAGTACACTGTCAGAGAGTCGATGAAATTAATTTCAAGTCATATTTAGCACTCACTTTTGTACATTTCTTTCTATCTAATAGGCAGGTTAGTAGAGTCTATAGGAAAACTAAAATCTAATGACAATTGGTAAGACACATGTAAAATCATTCTGCTGTGGTGGAAGAAAACTCCTTTCAATAGTCAGCAAAGAAAATAGACCTAAAACTGGAATAAAATGTGTGCTTTTAAATATCTGATTAAAACAGTTCTTATTTTTTCTTATCTTATTTTTACTTTTGGGTACCCCTCTTGTCAAACATTTCCCAGTTAGCGCTAATAAATGAAGAATCAAATAATAATAATCTGCCTTACTTTAAATTTTGAGGACCTAGAATCATTGAATTGTTCTTTTGAAGTAAGTGGGATTAATGTGCTTAAAATTGATCATGTGTTTATGTACTTTGTAATAGAGTGATCTTCATTTGCAAGAACACTGAAGTCTTCTGACTTCAAGGCAAAGTTTGCATCCATTATGTATGTTTGTCACCTAAGTATGAAAAAAATTTACCATAGCTGCAATGTTGGGTAACATCTTCAAATTTGCACAATAAATCTGTAGTCTGATACTCACTTTGTATGTGTATGTTGCTCACACCGGGCAGCATAAGAGGAGAAAAAGGTATCAGAAGTTCCGTGAAGAGAAATGTTCTCCTAACTCGGAGTATTGCAGTCAGTGAGAATCTGCCAGACACCCACCCAGCTCCTGTCTCACTCACCCTCCTCAACAGGACAAGAGGGGCAAAACAAGATGAGAAAGCTCCTGGGTCAAGATAAAGAAAAGGAGATTGCTCACCTATTAACATCATGGGCGAAACAGACATGACTTGGGGAAAATTAATGTTCTGCCAATTAAAAATAAGAGTAGGATGGTGAGAAACAAAAATGAAAACACACACCACCTCCACCACTGTCTGGCTTCTTCCTCAGCTCAACTTAATTCTTTCATTCTCAGCTCCTCAATCTGCTCCCTGCTGGGGGCTGCAGGGGGATGGGGAGTGGGGGTTGCAGTCAGTCCATAACAGCTCCTTCCTTCTGCTCCTTCCTCCTCACGCTGTTCCCCTGCTCCAGTGTGGGTGCTCCATAGGCTGCAGTCCTTCAGGATAAACCTGCTCCAGTGTGGGCTCTTCATGGACCTCAGCATGCATATCACTGCTGTATGACTAGCAGATTAATAGCTGTAGGTAGATGTTGATAGGACACAGGCAGGTTTTGAAGCTGAATGCCTAAATGCCAGAGATCATGCTGCTTCTGGGCCCCTGCCAGGCCTCAGCAGGGCAGTGGCAATATTGGCTGTTTCTTCAGAACAAAAGGTTATTGGGGATTTTATGTGAAAAAAACCCAAATGACCCAACAAACAAACCTTTATGTTTTGCGAACATGAACTACCTAGAGTTCTGAATGAAGCAAAGCTGTTATTTCCTGGACTGACGTAATTCCTAAGTAATCATCAGCAAGTGAATTATTAATTATTAGCTCTAGAAATGGACTTTTTGGCCTCCACTAAAAGTACTGATAGCACTGACTGAACCACAGTAAGATAAAATAACAGCAGTTATCAAAATAATAACATTATTTCTAGTATCCTAAATGCTGTACAAAATTAAGAGTTAGTCTGTCATTTCCTCTTCAAGTAGTCCTCAGTATGGATTTATTGTGGGAGGTAGAGAAATTTCTCTTCCCAGCTTTGGACAATTGGACCTAGAATGGACAGAAGTTCATGTATGCAGAGTACGGCAAGATACAGGTCATGGTATTGCTTGATATTCCAGCCTCAGGTGGGAAGGGCTGAAGGATAATGGGAAACAAGACGATGCTTTTGGTCACATGCACAGGGTGCAATGGGAAAGCATGCAAAAATGTGTTGGCATTTCAAAATGTGTGTAAAGTTGTTAACGTTCTCCTGCCACCATCAGAGAGCTCTAGAATGTTTATTTCTCGACAGAAGATGAAATGCTTCAGTTTTAATCCTGAAATTTGTGATTCTTCTGTTTTATGTCTGAAGGCAAAAAATGAGAACTGAGCCCCAACCGTATTAATTTGTTTGTGAAATTGTACAGTAGCTTACTGCCTCAATTTCCTATACTGGGATATTAAAAAAAATCAGAATTACTGTGAAAAAGTAATCCTATATAACAAACCAGTCTATCAGTGATCATTATGCTCTCTGATGTAAAGCAGAGTATAAACAACATTAATTTTATATGCCTAATTTTATGTGTGCATTTTCTATATTAATCTTTATGCTGATCAGAACTCATCTGCATTACATGTTACAAATTAATATGTACATTAAATGCACTTTAGTCATGCATTTCTAGATGTATTTGCATATAAATTATTTAAAACAGTAAGGGAGGTTAAAATTTTGAGAGGAAAAAAGATATCTGGGGAAGTATGGTTATTTGCTTATTGCTATCAGAACATGCAAATAACGTAAAGCATTGATGTTTATGTTTCCCTTTTTAACAGGAAAAATAGTTTAGTATAAGAGATTTCAAAACAATTAAAACAAGATAGTTTTTAAAGGTTTATGGATAAATCACTTCAAAGCACTTGGTGATATGCCCATCGTGTGGGGCTGCTTTGTTAAGTCTTTTGGTTAAGACTTTACCCAATATGTAGGAGGCTGTGTTAAAATTATATATTTTTTTCCTATTCTAATGAAGGTGTAAAATTCATGACTGAAACTTTGAATTATTTCCATTAGTTATGTCTTTCTACTCTTTCTTTTTTGAACTGGAAGCCCTTCCCCACAATCTGGAGAGAAAAACATAGGTGAAGCTCAACAGAGCAGTTTTTGAAAGGTATTTCATCTGTCAAGGCAAACATTCAGCCAGAATTTCTAGTACTTGTGACACTACTGCCAAGTAGGGTTAACTGATAAGTATGGGATCTACTTAAATGATTGAGGCTGCGGGACATCTTTGATTATGGGATCTTCTGTATCAGCAAAAATCTCAAAAAAGTGTGAGCATTTCTCAAAGAAAACATTTATTTACTTCTGTTCAGCTGTGGCTTATCATTTGCATCACTTAGATACAGGCACTGAATATATGTAATATCCACGATGCTATGTTGGGTTACCAAACTTACTTTATTTTGTGTGTGTGGTTTTAATAGAGAATAGGAAATGCTTCTCTGTAGCTTCTTGTCCTTAGCTTCCTTCCATTAGTTGATCCATTTGTATATTTCTTGTGTATGAATTCTTTTAAAAGGCATTGTTAGCACAATGAGGCAAATGTTATGCATTGGTGGTAGAGCATTCTTTGATTTTTTTTCCCCTAGTAATAGCTTTAGGGAAAGGGTTTTTTTCACCTGGACCACGACAGCTTCTCACTATGAGTTTGATCACGCTTTAAAATGCCTAAATACCCATTTCAGGGGCAAAATTACCTCAGAGATTATTACAATATGATTTGATTCAGAAAAATAGTCATTTGGTTAGGAAAAATGTCATGACTTGGGAAGGACAGGATGTACTTAAGATTTTAAAATCCTTATAATTAAGCTGTTTCTTTCATGATGCTAGTTTTATACAGAAGATAACAGAATGAGATCTGTGATGATCATGTATTAATAATGAAGAGTAAACAGATATTCTGCAAAATGAATTTCATGTGAAATGTTGGATTTCTTTAAGGAAAGAAAACAGTCAGATCCTCATCTGATAGATGCTGAAAAATAATTCTGTATCTGTGGCGGTATTTTTAGCATACAGCAGAATAGCAATAGCATTAGATAATCAAAATACGGCATTATTTAATAGCACCAGACTTACCTTTACGTAATAAAATTGTGAAATATCTAGTTATGTGCTTTTTTATTATTTGCTGTGCAGTTGTCTTTACTTTTTAATTAATTTCTTTTGGCATAGGTGAAAAGAAGAGCCAGGGAAGTTAATTCTGAGGTCAAGACTATTTGCTACTTTGAAGTAATTGTTCAGCATGTGCTGCTGGATTGTTTTCACTTATTTATTCCCTTTTAGATATTTGCCTGACTGGTATATCTAAAGCTCACACAGTGTGACCCTTATGTATTGTGCTGAGCCATCTTTTCCTTTCTGGCAGTAAGGGACAACTTGGAAGTCTTTGGTTTAGCTGTAGTTAATGAAAGGTTGAATCTGTTAATGTTATGTTTAGACTAAAAGTTTGTATTTCCACCACTCTTGTATCTGGAAATGTTTTTTAACCTACATAGCTGGGGATCATTGGCACTATATTGTCCTCTAGCTGTATAGGCTACCATTTATTAGTTGTTGGAAACAGATGCGATTCCTGTAATAAGTGAATAAAGAAAGCCCTGCAGTTACTTTCAGCCCATCTCAGTATAATAATTTTGGCTAAAACACAAGATAAATTAGTGCTGATTGAATTTAATTATGACTGTACAAGACCCAGTCTGCAAGGGCAGGATGACTATGCAAAGGAGCATAGTACCACTGCTGCTGTTGCTGGCTTTATGGGCATATTTAATGTGTGGTGCATAAAGCTGCAAGTATACTTATGTTAATGGAGTTGGCATGACCTAAAATATACTTTGATTTATTATGTTAGATGGGAAAGAGGAAATTTTGGTCAAAGTGCCCCAGTCAGTCAAGCACTACTTAATTGTTTGCCTGGTGGAATTCTATAGACCCAGAAAGTGATATTTTTGCCATGTCCTCACTCTCCAACTGTATTGGGCATGCATGAAACATATAACATTTACCTGCTTAGAGTGTTAAGAATATTGCTTCCTTTGTATAAAGAATGAAAAATACTGCTTTTTCTTGATACAGTCTGATAAGTTTTGTGATTGGGAAGAGAAACAGTATAATTTCTACACATTATTTCAGTACAGATTGTGAATTTATAGCCTTTAAACATGGCCATTTAATCATGCTAGTATTACAGAGGGTTTTGAATGTAGCCTTCTTAAACTTGGGGGCTGGACACATAATATATGTATTGGAGGCCAGTGTGTATTCCTGCTTGCTATTTTCACACACCTGTGAATTTAGGAGTCGGATGATATAGCATTATGGTCTGGTTAGTTGTAAACATCCCAGGAGCAGAAGGAAAACAGCAGGTTGCTGCGGCTTTATTATGAAGTACAGTGTAATTTAAAACATTTAAATAAAGATACTTTGAATTCAGTGTGTTGTCACTGAAGTCCAGATACTCAGAGAGGCTACCTGCAGTAGAATCACGGACTTGGAACTGGAGGAGAATTCAAGCAGGGGGAAGTGTGCAAGAAAAAGAAAGAGAGAGTAATCAACAGATGTAACAATGAAAAAAAATTTCTTCAGAGATATTTATGATAACAGTTTTAAAAGTAGCCTTAATCTAGATGTGCTGGAGGACTTCTGTATGGTTTTGTGAAGAATTCTCAGGCTAAACCAGCTGAAGGATATGGAGTGCCTCTGCTAGTCTTTCTTTTCTGCCTTTCTGTTTGTACCTCAAGTCATGTAATGTATTTTTCTGATAACACACACAGATCTCTATCTTGCATCCACAAACAGCAGGTTCATTTTTAGCTTGCTTCTCTGTCACCTGTTCTGTATCTTGGCTAATATGTATTAAACTTTCTACCTATACATAACCATGGACTAAATCAAACCTTGCAACCCTGTATCTTAAAGATGGGGGATTTTTAATTCATGTTTTTGGTAACTAAAATTTAACTAATGTCTCAGTTCCTATCTGTACAAAAAAACAGTTATTATGAAACATTCATGATAAATGAGTGTACTTCAGCTAGGTGTATTCTGTTATAGTGAGATCCAGATATTCACGGTTACTTCTTGTGATCACGTCACAGTTGTTTAGATCCCCAAGGGTTGCAGGATTAGAGAGTAAATTTAAATGCCAGTTCAAATAAGCAGTTGTTTATCATCTATTAGTTTATGTGTATCATCTTTTTCTTTTGAAGGACAAAAGCAATTTTGTATAAACAGCCCATTAAAATATTGGTGAAACTAGTACTTGGATTCTGGTGGACCAAATCATTTAAAACTTAGAAATCAGCAATAGAGCAGTGGAAATTTCTGCCAGCCGAAGAATCCCGTCAGAGGAATCTGATTAGTCAAAGACTTACCATGTGTTAACTTACAAGTCAATGCAAAAAATCTTTACAGAACCTGTGTCTTCATAACTTCTCTCTGCTAACAGTATTATTTGTCTTCCTGAAACACCAGAAGTGTGACATACTGAGGTAAAGAAGGTTTGCAGGGATTGAATTCTGTGATCAGTCAGACAAGATGATAGTTTCAGTTTTCTTCCTCTTGTCCTTCTCCCCCAAAATAAATATACACATTAGCTCAAATGAAAGAGGTTGTTGTTCACAGACATTCCTGAAGTGCAGGGAGGGAATGTATTCTAAGTGATTCTCCATATCTTCAGAGCAAAGCTGCTTTCTACCAGCTCTGTATTAAAAGGCAGTTGTGGCCAGTTGTGCTGTTTGTAACTCATGTGCCCCAGTGTATAAATCATGAGCTACTGCTAGTGAAGTGCACCCGCACTCTCAGACCTGTTGGAATGTTCCCCTTTCCTAATGGCTGCTTGAGCTCTGGCTCCCCATCCATAGAAGACCCGTTGTAAGCATTCTCTCCCATTACATACACTTAACACACAGTGTTAAACCCTTTGGCTCCTTAACAGAGAATGCCTGTGTCGAAACAGTCTTAGCAGTGTCAGTGCTAAATAAACCACACTGTCTTTATCTTCAAAATGTTATGAATTGCCCTGTATCACTAGCGACTGTATTGTTCATCCAAACATGGATTGAGTTCTTTGAGGGTTCTGTAACTGGTTTAGCAAAATTCAGGCTTGATAATTCATCATTGTAATCAGGTTACTAAACAATTCATGATGCTTGATGCGCTTGATGACTTTGAGGGAATAAAGAATTAAAGAATAGTTGACCCTGCTTTGGGCAGGAGGTTGGCCAGATGACCAACTGAGGTCCTTTTCAACCTGAAGTATTCTATGATTCCACAAAAACCTATTAGCATACATTTCCAAATACCATGGGCAGATCTTCATCTGTCATGATTCAGAAGACTTCCTTCAGAAACAATAAGCCCAAGTCACTTCACACTTGCCCTGAATTTTTGTCACTAATGACTTATTTTTTTGAATAGTAAATTCCCATACTATGTCCTGATGAATATGCCTTTCACTTGGAGCCTTAACTTATGCTATAACTATTAATTATGCCTCAAAATTCTTTGCACTATTATAAAGTACCATAGGCTCAGTTGTAAAATAATCAGTGGCACAGCTAGGAAAAGGATCCAGGAGTCCTAAACCTTAATTTCCAGCTATAATCAGTTGACTACACTTTCTCAACACCAACCACTATGCTGATTTGCTGTACATCAGGATATGTATGCTGCTCACAGCATTCTGTGAAAATAACCATCTTTATTCAAAAGTTGTATTAGATGTATAATGATTTTTTAAAAATTACTTCATGCCACAGGCACAGCAACTTTTTTAAATGTGAATATTATATAACTCTGTCACGCACTATGACATTCAATATAGTACTTCACGATATGCAACATTGGCATATGTGAAAGCTCTGGGGAAAAATATGCAGAAGGACAAAGACATACTACTTACGTTCTGCTTGTGCTGGTTTTGTATTTTCTGTCTCAAAATTGTCATTGCAGGCCTAGAAAGAACCTTTGATGTTTAAAACACACGGTGTGTCACAAGAACAGCCTGAGGAAGGAGATGCAAAGGCAAAAGAAGAAGGATCTTTCCCTGTTTGTCCTTTGCATTTATCAGCATCTTTATCTTGTTCCGTCTACTAGCAAAAGTTATGGTTAAGTTAGCATCAAGATGAAACAAAGGTTTTATGAGTTCAGCTGTCATCCAAAACCAGTATCACCTCCTGTAAATTACTCTGAGTTTTAGAGAATGCATCTATTGGAATACCTTGTTAAGGAGCAGCTGAGTGGTCCAGAGTGCTTTTATGTCACAGTTCAGCTTTAACTGAACTGAAAAAGTTAGTGCTTACTAACTGTGGGAAATGGAGTAGGATTTTTCTAGTCTGCTAGTAATTTATTACCTTGGTTCTTATTGAAATGCACTTTCAGTTGTTAATGTCATCTAGACTATGGCCGACTCCCAAACCAGATGCAAAGTTGCCTTTGTCCTCATTGGTCCTACAGTGAAGTGAATACTCTGGAGTGCTTGACCTTGCTGATCAATACAGCGTTTTATTGTAATGATGATCTCTGGTCTTTTTTGGGTGGATTTTTTTGTTTGGTTTTGGTGCAGACTGACTGACATGATGTGAAACCTGTGTTGCAGTCTGCTAAGGTTGTATTTTTGAAGCAAGAGAACAAGGGTAGGTGTTACAGGCCACAGGACTTGGTATAAGGATGCATGAGAATATTTGAAGACAGAGGGCTCACTGGGAAAGTGTTGAAAAAATGTACCAGCTGTGCATAGGTGGTCAAATGAGGTGTAATCTTCTCTATACAGCATATGGGAAATAGTATCTGGAGCAAAACTGTCTCAGAGCAAGCTGACTGACTTGCATGTAAAGACAGTCTCTAAGTGTGGAAAATTAGAGGACCAGGACTCGAGCTCAGCTCCATGAGAACATAGTCATGATCGATAATGTAAGCTGGATAATAGACTGAAAAACCCAATGAGTTTTTCAAGCTCTGTTGAATGTGTCTTGAAAATTTAAATGGGGTAAACGTTTAGGATAGAAATAGATGACCTCTTCCACCCAATGTGATGAGGGTCCTAAAAAGTCAGGCTATTTCTGAAGACATTTGAGAAGAGAAAGGAATAGAATTCTTAACTCCATTTGTCAAGGTGACACAGGATCATGTCCAGGCAGGTTTTGAATGTATTCAGAGAAGGAGACTCCACAACCTCTCTGAGCAGCGTGTTCCAGTGCTCTGTCACCCTCAAAGGAAGGAATTTTTTCCTCATGTTCAGATGGAACTTACTGTGTTCCAGTTTGTGCCTGCTGCCCCTTGTCCTATCACTGGGCACCATTGAGAAGATTGTGGCCCCATCCTCCTGACACCCTGATACCCTGTAGATATTTCAGCATTGAAAAGATCCCCTTCCTGTCTTCTCTTTTCCAGGCTAAATAGACCCAGGTCTCTCAGCCTTTCATCATAAGAGAAATGCTCCAGTCCCCTCATCATCTTGATAGCCCTTTGCTGGACTCTCTCCCATAGTTCCTTGTCTTTCTTGAACTGGGGAGCCCAGAACTGGACACAGCATTCCCGATGTGGCCTCATCAGGGCAGAGGTGGGGGTGAGGATAACCTCTCTGAACCTGCTGGCCACACTCTTCTTAATGTAAGCCAGGATACCATTGGCCGCCTTGGCCACAAGGGCACATGGCTGGCTCATGGTCAACTTGTCGTCCACCAGGACTCCCAGGTCCTTCTCTCCAGACCTGCTTTCCAGTAGGTGAACTCCTAACCTGGACTGGTGCCTGGCGTTATTCCTCCCCAGGTGCAGGACCCCACACTTGCTCTTGTTGAACCTCATGAGGTTCCTCTCTGCCCAACACTCCAGCCTGTCCAGGTCCTCCTGAACGGTAGCACAGACTTCTGCTGTATCAGCCACTCCTCCCAGTTTGGTATCATCAGCAAACTTGCTGAGGGTACACTCTGTCCTTTCATCCAGGTCATTGATGAGTATGTTGAACAGGACAGGACCCAGTACTGACCCCTGGGGGACACCGCTAGCTACAGGCCTCTGACTGGACTCCACACCACAGATAAGCACCCTCTGAGCTCTGCCATCCATCCAGTTCTCAATCCATCTCACTGTCCACTCATCTACCCTACACTTCCTAAGTTTCCCCGTGAGGATGCTATGAGAGAACGTGTCAAAAGCCTTGCTGAAGTGAAGGTAGACAACACCCACTGCTACATTTTAAAAAATGTTTATTTTTCCTTCCTGGGAAATTAATTATGTCTGTTCCATTGACAACAGTCATCAACTTAAAGCTCTTCAAGTTTTGTAGTCAAGTAATTAACAAGAGATTTGGATACTGTCATCTATGTTAACAGTTTTATGATTAATGTTACTTGGTGTAAAATTACCTTGCAGCATTCCTATCTGCATCACTGCTGCAGGAATTTGTCCACTTCACAATCATCTTTGACTTGCTTCTTGCAGAACAGAACAGTATTTGTAATAATGTGCAAATTTTCCATAACTGTTAAATTGCAGCAGGTGAGCTTCATCTTCTACCTGATAGATGGCTTGTGGTAGAAAGGCATCTCTGAGGTCACCTCCCTGCTATAACTAACTAATTACCAACTCATATTCAGAAAGTAAGAGCTTATCTAAAAAGTGCATGTTGCTGCATGAAGAGGGAATGTGATGGAAACATGATGTTCAAATGATACGCACCAGTTTTTCAATTTCTGCTTTGTAGAAATAGTGGAGGAGGATCTTTTGGGATAAGGCTTAGAGGTTTTTTGTGGTGACTTTTCTGTGAGGACACAGTTTCTGCTGGTGTATAAGGGAGGAAGTTGCAATGTGAATGCATTTCTGAGTCAGCTCATTTATATGAACACTGTCACAACTTATTTATGGTAAGTGAGTTTAATTCCCAGATGCTATTTATTTCACTGTCTGAGAGATAAGTCCTTTGGCGGAGGCTGCAAAGGGAAGCAAGTTCTGGGAGGGGGAAAAAAAAAAACCCAGATATCTCTGAGCCTCAGTTCAGTATGTGAAAAACTGCTGTTTTCAGTAAAAGACCTTATACTACCAATGTTGTGTACATATGAATAGAAGTGAAAGTTAGTCCTACCAAAACTCCTAGCTATTATGTTAGCAACTGTCAAGCAGATGCTTGACTGTGTTGTATGTGTTTAGAGGTATTCAAGCCTGAGTCCAAACTGTTTCTTGAAATTTATTTATTGATGTCTAGCTTACTGACCTTTTTGCTGCAGAATGTGAACTTAGTTGTTACATAACTTCATCTCTAGTTGTACTATTATTTGTGAAGGCAAAATAAGACTTCGTAGTACAGTGGCTTTTGACTTTATACTAAGGGTGTGTAAAGTGCTCCAGTCATTACTTTGTAATCTGCATGTCCAAAATACAGTATTGATTGAATTTGAGCACTTTGGCAGATGGCACAACTGGTGTTTAAATTAATAGTACTAGGAAGGCACTTTTACAAAAGATGTATTTGGCCTCGGCATGCTGGAATGGTATATTAGGCAAGGTTATCTGCTTTTTCCTGCAACTACTTCCCTTGCCTTCCTTGCCTGTGCCAGAAGCATTGTTCAGATGCCAAATTTGCCATTTGTGCCCATCCTCTGACTGGCTTGCCTCAGCTGTTTAACTAACATCACTACCCAGATTACAGCTGAATTAAATTTAAATTCTTACAGGACTTTAAATCATTTACTCAAGGCTGTTTGGCTCAGTTTGGTTCTTTGCCTTTCTGTAATCTCAAGAAGGATGTCTCCTGTTTCATTCCAGGCATTCAAATTGAGTCTGTACACTTTAGCTGCATTTTCTTTCAAGACTTTTTTTCTCAAGGCAAGTACGACTTCTCTGTTCCACAGAGCCACAGTCACATAAATGAGTCAATCTGGTACTACTTTCAATCCCTGGGCCAACGTTTCAAGTTCCTGAGTTAGTTTTCTTATCTGGACCTGGTCTCATATCTTGCGTGGGCATGTAGGGCAATGCTACGAACATGCTTTGGAGTTCAAACCTACACCCTTTCTGTCTAGCTTTTCGGATTCATCATGCAGTGACTACAGTTCCCTAAAGACACAGAGGACATAATCTCCTTCCAATGGTATTTTTAAATGGTGTGATATAATGTGTCCTTTTTTCTAAAGGGGATCTAAAAAATCAAGTAGACAGTATTTGCTATCAATTATCTGTTCCTGGAGCTGTTTAGTTAGTGTACCACCTCAACTTAATGAAATGTTTTGATTAGGACAAATGTTGGCCACAAATTTAATTCTGCTGTTCTACAACTTGTTGTCAGACAACGCTTTGCTCAGACCTCTTCCCTCTGCCTTGAGTTTTATGTATGAAATTTGCAAAATAAAGAAAATTGCCAGCAGAGTTCCAGTTGGATTAAGAACAGAGTTAAGCTAAATTAAATGAAATTTTACTTACTGTTGTTGTTGATCTTAATACAGTGAGATTAGTTATTTTGAATGTAACATTTACCATCTTCTGATAATGAAAAATGTGTTCTGATCTGACTGGGACTTTCAAATACCACTATCAGAACTAAATTGTAGTTTTGCCTATATTTGCTACAATCTCATGGTTTTATCTTGTTACCAGATCTTGTCTTTTTTTTTCTTTTCCACTGCTTAGTGCAGAAGAAAGAAATCCAAATTAAGTGTGTATCAGGTTCTTATTAGAATGATTTTTCTGTTTAATCAATACAATTTTGTTCTTGGTAGCAGCACTGGGCTTTGGATTGCTTTTTTGGTTACTGGAAATCTGCTTCCTTCATTACTTGCCCAGCAGAAGCATGGGCGATAAATACTCCGTAGGAAAAGGTGACTCTTACAGTCAGTGCAAGAGATCCCTGGGGAAACTTTTCTGAGGGGCACTCCAGCCTAGAAAATAAGTGGGCCTAGCTGATATATAACCAAGTGTAATGCCTTAGAGTGAGACTTTTGTTCTCACTTTTACTTCTTTTTGCGTCTGATCTAGTGTTTAAGCAACTACCTAATCTTAAGTACATGAACAGCCCAATTGATTTAACATGCTCAAGTGCCCTAAACTCTAGGGCAGCATGCTTGGCCTTTTATTCATTTTCTCAAAAGGAACATTGGTATTTGGGGCAGCATGAGAATTCTGTTTCTTTTCTGAGGAATTGGGGGCATTCCTTCCAGGAAAATATTCATAAGAATTACATTTGTTGCCTTGAAGTGAGAGTTGTTACCAGTAAGTTGTTTTTTGATGTTAGAAATGGTAATGTTTTATGGGAATAATTCAGGAATGATTGTTTATAACTTTCTCTTTTTTTAAATTTTCCTTTTCACCAAGCAAGCATGATGATATTGTAACATCTTTTAGCTACTGCACTTCCATCTCCTTATAATGCAAGGGTTCTGCCAGGTAAAAGGCATCTTTTGGTTTCTGATGGGACTAGCATTCATCATGTGTCAGAGACTATGTTTTTGGTGTTTAGTTTGGAGGTTTTTTTGTTTAGTTTATTTATTTTGTTTGGTTTATTTTTTTTTTCATCCTGGGTTAAGGTGATCCCTTTGGATGATTCCTGGAAAAATGTGAGTCTTTCAGGAAAGCAGGAAAAAGAAGGATATTCAAAGTCGATAGGACTATCATGGCATGTAAAATCAGTACATTTGTGTGTTTGTGGAGGGACGTGTTCTGTGTTTTGCTGCAAGGAAGCCAGTGTCAGGTAAAGGCATTCATTTATACTTCTTTGAACCTTATTGTTGAGTTTTCAGTGATAAATTACTGGTTGTATATAAAATATTTTTTATTTTGTCATTGTGTGAATTAATGTTTATAATATTTAACTAACCTTAAAGCAGCGGGAAAAAAACCAAGTGTTTCAGTACATTTCAGGAATAACTCATGTCAGCACTAATTAAAGTTTGAGACCAACCTTAGTATTTTTGTATTTGAATAACAGGCAGTGTATTATTTTCCTACAAAATATCCACATACATGCTCTGGGGAATTCTGTGGATATAGCGTTGACTTGTGCAGAATTGCAAGCAGCTCTGGAAAATCACTGTGTAGCAGCTGGGGCTAAATATGAGATCCGAAAACTAGTTTTAGTTACAATTAACATTTCAAAGTTTACTTCCTGTCTTTTCATTGCTATCTTTTCCTTTCTGCATCCCACCAGAAAAAAGTCATGGTTTGGGGTGAAAGAAGAGTACACAATTTTATTTTTTTTTTCTTCTTCAGTTTACTTGTTTTTTACTAGCCTTTCAAGTAAGGAAAGTTATTTGTGTGTTAGACTGTTTATTTCCTGAGAGTGACCAAGTACCATGTGAGAGTTAACAGGAAATTCAACCTGTTGCTTGTATTTGATGGCAATTCAGATGTTCTGTTCTTCATACAACATCAATAATGCTTTTTGCTAAACCGTATCTCCAAACTAAATAATGCTAGAGAAATGAGCAACTTTCTTCTATTTCGAATGGTAGCATAGTCAAGTACCTTAGTTCCCGAATCAGTTGTTCAGACATTTGAAAAGACAGCTTCATTAGCAGTACAAAGATTATGTAAATAATCGTGCAGGAAAGATTTTGTTGCTGTGCTTTCCAAGGAGTTTCTGTGTATCTCTGGTTGCATGATGATCATGCCCCTTGCAGTCTCAGGGCCATGATCTCACCACAATTATAGAGATGCAGTGGGACAGCTTGCATGACTGGAATGCTGTCATGGATGGCTATGTACACTTTAGGAAAGACAGGTCAGCAAGGCAAGGTGGTGGAGTTGCTCTTTATGTGAGAGAGCAACTGGAATGTATCGAGCTCTGCCTAGGGACAGATGATGAGTAGCTGAGAGCTTATTGATAAGAATTAAGGGGCAGGCTAACATGGGAGACATTGTTGTAGGTGTTTACTACAGGCCACCTGATCAGGACGAGGAAGTTGAGGAGGCTTTCTGCAATTAGCTGAAAGTCACATCAAGATCACCAGGCCTGGTTCTCATGGGGGACTTCACTCACGCTGTTATTTGGTGGAAAGGCTACACAGCCAGGTGTGCACAGTCCGGAGAGTTCCTGCAGAGCACTGATGGTAACTTTCTCACACAGATGGTTGAGGAGCCAATGAGGAGATGTGTGCTGCTGTGCTAACAAACAAAGAAGGACCAGTTGAGGATATGAAGGTTGGGGGCAGCCTTGGCTACAGTGACCATGAGATGGTGGAGTTCAGGATGGTTAGTGGAGCATTCAGGGGGTTCAGACTAGATGATCTCCAGAGGTCTCTTCCAACCCCTGTCATTCTGTGATTGTATGACACAGAATTGCAGAATCACTCAGGTCAGAAGAGTTCTCGGGAGATCCCTAGTCCGAGGTCCTGCTGAAAGCAGAGTCAGCATTTAATTCAGACCACGTTGTCTAGGGCTTTAAAGTCTCTGAGGAGTTCTGATGCTTCATTATCTTGATGGTGAAACCCTTTTTTCTTCCCCCTTAATCAAGCTGGAACCACGCATTTATGGCTGTTGTCTCAACCTTCCGCTGTGCACCACCATGGATAACCTGTCTCTGTTTTCTCAATAGCCTTCTTGTACATACCAAGGGTCTACTGTTAATCCCCCTGGAGTCTTTTCTCTTCAAAGCTGAATAAATCCTGTTTTCTCCAGCCTCTGACCATCTTCATGGCTTTCCAGTGGATTTGCTCAAGTTTACTATAATCTTAATCTTGCTACCTCCCAGTAGGCTATCAGCCTTTATTTCTTTCCAAGTCCACTGCTGACTCATCTCTAGCAAAATATTCACAGAACCCTTGGATCCTTCCCAGCAGAACTTCTAACCAGGCACTCAGGCCCAGGAGTACCAGTGGAAAGGGTCAGTCCATCCCAGCTGCAGGACTCTGTTTTGCCCTTGTTGAATTTCAGGAGATTCCTCGTGCAATATTTATTATGTAACAGTAGTGTAAGTGTATTGTTTAATTACTTTGTACTTTGTTGTACAGTGTGTCTTACAACCCGTTTTCACATAAAACCATAGAAAGGTAGACCAGGAAAACATTTCAGGAAGTTATCCAATTCATTCTGTCTGCTTGGGGCAGGATTACGATGCTGTTGTGTGGCGTGTCTCAGCATCATCATACATCTATTTTTTAAAAAAAAAATTAATATAGTAGTATGCATACTGTGAAAGCATTTCTATTTTTTATAATAATGCATGTTAAGTATTACCACTATGAGGGAAGAGAGGCAAAGGCCTAGTAGATAAGACATTCACTTGCAAATTAAGAGACTTGTACCTTGTCACAGACCTATTACCTACCTCTAACAAAAATTCTACTTTCATCTCTGGCTTTTTTTCCATCAAGTTGTCAGGGCATGACATTCCACCTGCTGCCTCTACTGAACAAGTAGTAGAACTGTGACATATTCTAGCTTTAAAACTCAGTATGAGTATTGAACCTTGATTCTCAGCGTAATCTTTAAGTTCTCCAAAGGCTTACAAGTTGGGCTATGGGGTAACACAGAGAAATAAATAATGGCTCTAACTGAGTTCGAAGAACACACCCTTAAGGATGTCATGATTGTACTGAAATTTAGAAAAACAACAGAAAAATCAGCAATTACTTTTTCTAGTTGGCCCTATGGGACACTCTCTTAGGCAACATTTGAAAAAGGTGGTTGCCACTGTGAATAAAAACTTAATTTCTTGCAGAACCTGTGCTTTTAGGTCATTCATAATGAGTACCATTTTTAATGAAGTTCTACAAATGGAACATTTTTTTCCTCAAGTTTCCACTTGACCTCAGCAGTCATTAGCATAATCAGTTGTTTTTCTTTGACTGTTTTTTTCCATTTCAAAGAAAGTCAGAGGTGCTATATCATCCCTATAGTGATTAATAACCCTTGGAGTGCAAGTTTTTTTTATAGAAATATGTGACCAGGTTTCCTTGCACACTTGGAAATCTTAGCACTACTATGTATAACTGCTCATTTGCATTCTGTCTCTTCTGCCTTTCTTGGAGACTGTACAGGTGCAATGTACTTGTGACAGATTCTGTCCTATTGCAAGACTTAAAGTAACTGTATCCATAACTGCCTTGCAAAATGTGCTCAGTGAGTCTGGGTTGAGTCACCTTTTAGTTTATAGTGGTGGCAAAGGTTATAAGAATACTACTTCAGGAATAGGTTAGTTCATGCAGAACTTAGTCCATTTCTTAGCTTGCCTGGCTTTAACTCCAGGTATGACCTATTGAGCCAGGAGTTCCTCTGGTGGAGAGGAGGAGGATGTTTTGAAAGGCTCAACTGTGTATGTTCACTGTAATTGAAAAGGTGGAGGACGGGGGTGGGGGCGGGGAGGGAGGAGGAGAAGGAATCAGTGAGGAAAACTGAACTGAGTGGATGTTTGTTAGACAGAAGGATTTAAGTCTTCCGCATAAGTGATCATATCATCCTGGAGGCACCAGTGTTCCCAGAACTACTCACTGCTAACATATGTATAAGATGGAACAGGGTCACTTAATTAGAAAATGAGTACTGCTCTTTTTCAAAGAGAGGACCCTACCTGTAATGGCTGTAGAGCTTGGTTTTCTTACTGTGTCCCAATTTCTGATTATTTGTTCCTACTTGAGCTAAAATTGTTTCCTTTTTTATCATTTTATAAGGCACTTCTAAACCCACTCAAGAGGAGGGGAGGTGCTTTCAAATAGACTCATAAAGGATTAGATTTTGAATCAATTTTGAGGTCGGGAGTTAATTCAGAAGCCTTAATGCTCACAAGAGCCATAATCTGTAAGCCTGTATGTCTAAATTGACTTTCTTGGGTTTACGTGGCAGTCTTTTTCTCAGAGCTTTAAAATGTTGAATAAGTGAGGAGGATGTGTTATTCACTCTACCAACACTGTATTGACTCAGCAGTGTTGCCCTATTCACACAGTGGGCAATTTAAGTTCATTATCCATAACAAGCTTGTGTTTATTCTCTTCTGCCTAGTTAGATATTTTTGTACATGTTGGCATTTACAAATTAAAAGGTCTATTTTTGACAGATTGGAAAATGTGTGTAATTTCTTAGCACTTTTGTCTGCCATTCCTTCTCCTCTGTCTCTGCAGATTATTTTTTTTTTAAAAGGAAGTAGTCCTCTTCATTGTGTTGAAAAGGGAAACAGCAATATGCATCCCAACAATTGATCATTAAAACAAAATATAATTTATTTCAGTGTGTGGGAGCTCAGGAGGGAAGCAATGCTGTCTCTCTATTCCATTGTAGCACGTGGGAATTCCATTTCTGGGAGTGTAAAGCTAAAAAGACCAATGCTGGGTACATTTTTGTCCCATATTCCACAATTTCCCTCTCCCCCCATATTCCAGGGATTGTCCCGGTTATGGGACATTTAAATGATTGTTTATATCTCTATATACATGTTGTATTTAATTAACATTGTGCTTTGAACCAATTTCTGGCTTGCAGATTAATAAGTTGTTTTCTGAGACATCGTCACTGTCGACAGTAAAAAAGGCTGAGAGCAGCCAAATGACTAAAAGCCAGGCTCGCCTTTTAAATCCCAACAAAGTACTTTGTGTCAAAGGTAAATCCAGCTGATGAACTCCCTTCTGCTAGCACTCACTGTTTCTCTTTAAATGGAAACGGGAGTGATTGATTAACATAATGTATTTCCTTCTGAAGTCAAGAAAGGGGTGGCATCTCAGTTCTTCAAACACTGAGACCTTAAAATGATGGTGCTAGCACTTTCGATGCATGTGAAAATACGGGGGAATTTTACAAGTTATGCTAAGAAAATGAAGAGCATGCAAAATTCTAGAAACAATGCTTGTAGATTTATTAATCCTGTAGGCTTTGATTTTTAAAATTACTCTTCTAAGGCCTAGCCCAGAAATGTGAAAGGACAAGACTGTAAAGAACAGCATCTGAAGTACCTAATTTTTTTTTTTATTGATTTCAAAGTATCACATACAGAGTCAATGAATGATTGGGGTTAGAAGGTGCCTCTGGAGGCCATCTGGTCCAGCCACCTGTTCCGAGCTGGTTGCTTAGGACCACGTCCAGTTGGGTTTTGAATATTGCCGAGGATGGAGTCTCCACTACCTCTCTGGACAACCTGTGCCCAGAGGTTTCAACCACCCTCACAGTGAATAAGTGTTTTCTTGTGTTTAAATGAGATTCCCTGTATTTCAATTTGTGCACATTGTCTTCAGTCTTTCCCTGGGTACCACTGAGAAGAGCCTGGCTCCATCTTTTTACTGCCCAACACCAGGAATTTATACACATCCAGAAGATCCCCCTGCGCCTTCTTTTGAGGAACTTTGCTGGACTATCTCCAGCATGCCTATTTCTGTGTTGTACTGGACCAGGCACTCCAGGTGTGACTAGCAGTGCTGACCAGAGGGGAAGGCTCTTACCTTCTTTGACCTGCTGGCTACGTCCTAACTAATGTGGCCGAGGATTCTTTGTGGCAAGGGCACATTGCTAACTCATGTTCCTCTTCTTGTCCACCAAGAATCCCAAGTCTTTCTCCTTGGATTCATACATGTTTCATGTGCTATTCTTGTACACTGGTCTTGCACAGCCACGTGTTTCTGGATCAGGCAGAGAGCAGCATTGCTGTTAAGAGCCCCAAATCCAAACAGGAACTGGGGATACTCAGCCCTGCAGGATGTACTTGACAATTAGCATGATTGCGTCCTTAGAAAAGGACTGGCATACCAAACAAAAATGCTTCAATAGCCTACTGCTAGCAGTCGCTACCTGATTCTCTTTTTACACTCTGCTCTGGACTCTTTGTTGAGAAAATTTCTCTGTGCTTAAGTTATGCTAGAGGTTTTCCTTAGGGCAGTAGAGACATTAAGGGCAGACTGGTGACTTCAAATTTTTTAACAATGATGACTTAATAAAAGCTTGGATTTTTTTTCAGGAACTCTCTAGCTGTTCAAGGTGTCCTGCTTACTTAATTCTCTCAAAATGTGGAAGTACTTCTTGATTCTTTTTAAACTGGAATATGATCAGCTTTAGACTAACTGAATCTTCTAAAATCTTCAAAACATAATCCTGTAAAACATGTATATGTAGTTCACAAAGCATTGTACTAATATTTGACATGTCCTTCCACTTTGTCATGGTTCTAAATTGGCTGCTGTTATTACAAATAATGAACTTGGGAAAAGCTAATATAGTGGTTTGCCAAATTTACTACTATTCTACACCAATGTGAAAAGCTCTAATTTTATTTGCATAGGTCTTGATTTATAGATGTACTTACAATTTCATACACAAAACAGGAAATTTTATTGTTTGACATCAATTGTTCACTGAGAAGGCTTGTGAAGGAAGACTCTGTGGGAAACCAAAATGTTCTAGAACAAGAAAATTGATTAACATAGAAATGAAGAAATAATTATAGAACTTCCTGTCATAAAAGGCACGATATTTTTCACCATCCTTTATTTTACCATTGAAGTACCTCTTTTTGCTGGAGTATATATAATGCATAATCTTTTCCCTACAGAAAAATTGTTTCTTCACTCAGAAGGAAAGTAGCAGAAGGAAAATGTGATATTTTGTTTGTTTGGTTTGATTTACTGTTGGAATACTGTTGCTGCACTGGAGAAAATTGTCTTCCATTTTTCCCATGATGTTATTCAATACATTTAATTTTTATAAATAATTATTTTAATATTTTATTTTTTTAATTATTATTTTATCACATAACCCATAAGTCAATACTATGTGTAACTTCCATAAATATTTCTGAATTCTATCTACAAACTATCTATAAATTTCATACTATCAATACACCCTAAATATACTAAGCTGAAGATTTTACAGGAAGTGCAATGATTGGTAAAGCTTTCAAGCAGTAGTAACAGTTTGGGGCAGTTGCTATTTTTCAGAACGCAATTTTTCTAATGACTAGATCTTTGAAGAAATAATTAATCTACACATTTCCTCTTTTCTCAAATTATCTTTTGCAAATATTGATCGGATTAACACTAAGACTTAGATATGTTTAACATAATGTGAAGTTACAGTAGTCTTTACTTAAGCATAGTAAGTTCTTTTTTAAGTCAGGTTGGATTTTGCTCTGAGTTACTCGAGCACTTCACGTCACAAGGTATTGGGGCACATATCATAATGTGGTTGCAAGTGTGCAAGCTGTGCAGTTGTCCCCACTCTTTCCCCATGCAGAGACAGTATGTTAAGTTCTGTGAGGAAGACTGACTAAGACGACAACTTCTCAAATTCTAATACTTTCTGTAGTCAAGCTATGTTTTCTTTAGAAGTTTGCTTGTGTTTTAATTCTGGAATCCTGGGGATAACATGTTCAGCATCTGAGTCCAGTAAAAAAAAGGGGAAAAAGTGCCCTTTTCTGCCTTACTGTAAATAAAACTTCTTTTGTCTCATACTGGGTTAGTGTTATTTCCATGCAAGAGAGAAACTTTGGCATTCAGTTAGCATTTTCTATGGAGTTCAGCTTTTAGGACAGCATGCATATATTGAAACACAGTGATTGTTACTTCTGGAAGCTGAAAATGATTGGGAATTGGGCAATCAAATTGAATATTCTGAAACTGAAATTTGGATAAAGCTTCACATGTTATGCTGACTTACGTTCTTTAGTGTTCTCTCACTGTAGCTAGCAAGAGGAAAGAAAGGAAAATAAGTATGTTCTCATTCACATGGCATTAATTGAAATTCAAGCATATGTTGCCAAAAGGTAACATCTTGCTGAAAGTTCAGGTTTACTTACTGATGTAAGTGAAAATACTGGTATGAAAAGTGGCTGTAAAACTAGAACTTTATCAATGATCTCATTATACATAGTGTATCCAAATAAATGGCACAGATAAAAGATTGCTTCTGACATATTTTACAAGTCTGTATTCTGAAGCTGGATGATATATTTAAATTGTTTCTGTAAAGTACATTTCCATTAGTATAGTACTTATAACACTGAAAATACATCTTAGTGTTTTTGTTATTTAGGATCAAGATAGTATTGTTAAATGCAAGTGCTTAAAAATTGCAATGAAACTATTTACTTAATATTTTATGGTTCATATTTGACTGGCTATTAGTTTATATTACAGTAGTTGTAAATATAAAGCAGTAGGAGGATATCTTCTGTTTACATACACATACAGCTTTCGTTAAAGAAAGAAAATTATTTTTAATAGAGCTACTGCTTTCTAGGGTTAGCCAGATTTTTTTTATAAAAAATATCTCTGGTTCTTTGTGTGTTTTCACTTAAATTTTATTAGCTGTGTGGCTATGATTGGATATCTTGCACACTGAGATTGTTTTAGCTTGATGAATTTTTCCATTTCCCATCTTACTCCACATTTGTGTTCCTGTTCCCAACCTCCATTATGCTAGTCTGACAAGCCACTCTTCCTCCAAAACAGCCAGTGTATGGCTTCAGCTTGGGACGTAAATATATACACAGCTGTGCAGATTTTAGTCTAAGCCTTCATAAAACATGATCACTACTGCAGGAGGAAGTAGGAGTTGAAATACATAGTTGGGGGTGGGAGAGTGGAAAAGATATAGAAGAGATTGAAAAGACGGACTGATGAGTGGGAAGCGGAGTATTCAATGATTTAGCTGCTTATCTCTTTTCTTCCTTTAATTGGTATTTTGAGGGCATGCTGACTACAAAGTAAATCAATACTTTAGTGTAGGAAGCAAATTTTCTACTTACCTGTAATTTTATCACTTTGTATAGCCAGTGGATTTAACAGACTGTTAAGTTTGCAGATAAGGAAGACACTGCAGGTAAATGAGATACAGGTACAAAATGAGGGTTGTCACAAATGTGCCAATGATCATCATTGTGAAAATAAAGAGAAGTGACCGTGACTCGAACAGTTAAAAGACAAACATTAAACCACATCATTTTCAATATCACCTGTTCATAATTTGCTTGTATACATTATTATGCATTTTAGTTTACTGTATTAGCTACAGGATATTCCTCAAAGAACTCCTTGTATAGGTTACGACAGGCTGAAAGAGATGAATGAGACAGATGGAGAATGAAAGGTTGAGGTGACAATAAAGCAATGAACGTAGATCTCAGCTCAGGATCATGTTGATGCAGATGATTATTTAGAAAGCAAATAAGGCTTTAAAATAATTGCAGGTGATTCATTTTTGTAATATATGGTGCTTCTCAAATGGTCTTCGAGCTATTTCAATACTATATTTATTTCTGTAATTCAGTAAAGCATTAGGTGATGATTTTAATCCTGACTACCAACAAAAGCAACCTATAATAGATTTAAGAGAATCTTTTCCATATTTGTGTAAATTTATCTTGTCTAATAATGTGAACAATAGAGTATATAAAGCATCAGTTATGCCTGTGTTGTTGTAACATACGTGAATGTGAAGTTCTGGTACTCAGACTGTAGCAGATTTATCCTTAGACAGTAATAAAATCTGCAGCTTCTAAAGTGCAGCTGATATGTTCTTCCTGACTAACAGGCTAACAAAGAGACAGTGTAATGATTCATATAGGAAAGGACAAACCTACATTTTAATATGCAAAAATTTTCTAATTTAGAAGAGTTTGCACAAGTTGTCAAACCCCCCACAATGAAGATTTAACAGTTCCTACTCATCTGCATTGAAGTCTATTCTAAAGACTTCATTAAAGAAGGAAACTACAGATGGCAAATTATGGTAACTGTGAAATAAGTTTCCTCAGGGGCACTTGGAAAACTCGTAGTTTTAATTTTTTGTCAGGGATAGTGATGGTCAGTGTCAACAAAATGCAATTTGATATATTTTTGGCTTTCTCTACGATTTCCTAGGCTTGTTTGTGGGATTTTTTGGGGGTGGGTTGTTTTTTGGGTTGTTTGGTTTCATTTTTTTTAACTGGTATGTCCTACAAAATTGGATCCCTTCCCCAATAAAATCATTATAATTTACAGCTATTGATATTTCAAACGAAAATTATTTTCCAAATGGTTTACTCAAGAGAGAGGAAAAAAGAGATCTAGAGTGAAAGAAAGAAAAAAAGGTCATGTACCAAATCACTATATTTTTATTAGATAAGAAGGCAGAGTTTTGTCATTTACTCTTTTTTTTTTTGGAATCCGAGTAGCTTATTTCCCAATAATTCCTTATATGAGTCTGGAATTTTACCTGTACAGATACTATGGTATGCCAAATTAGAAGTATTACTTCCTAGTGTAGTAGCTAGTAAACAGGATTGTGTATAAGAATAGGGTGTTGAGTTTGATCTCTAAGGACTTTATTTAGACCTTAATATATGAATCACACTGTCTCTATATATAATGCCACAAAGCTTTTAAACTGGATTATTACCAGTTTAGCATGAAAGAGGTCACTAGCTTGTAGACCTACTATGAAACAGGTATTTATGCTGCTGTGGAGTAACCATGGGTGTGCACAGGCATCTTAGAAAACTCACGGGATTTATGTAGGGCTTCTGGCTGGGCATGCCAGTGGGTTTTAGGTGCAGCCCTCCATATTCATAGTTTAGTGTACTCAACTGATTTTTTTGTTCATACTTCTCTAGTTTACCCAGTTCTCTCCACTCTGAGCTCTTTGGAAGGCGTTATGCTACATACTGAAAGTAATTGAGAAGGGAGGAAAAAAGATCTGACCAGTCCTTCTGTGCTTGATAAAGAATGGTACCTTTTCTCCTGTTGCAGGGCCTGAAGGTGGCAGGACAATCATGTAGTGTTCATACTAAATATTGCTCTTGGGGGGAAAAAGAATTTTGAAATGAAATAGTATTTTAAGATATTTTACTTAAGGCTGACTTTCTTCTTTTTCGTTATCATTTGCTGCTGAAGGAATTCCTAATGTAGATTAAAAAAGGGAAACTTGAGGATTGTGTGTAAGTTGAATGTAGCAGGATGCAGAGCCTGAGTAGGAAAGCAAAGGTTGAGAACACCAATGCATAGAGAGAAACTCTTGTATCCTGGGGGCGAGATCTGAGGTGTGATGACTAACATAGCCCAAAGTCAACAGGGCCTTCTTAGTTTCACGTGCTTAAATGAAATATTTTGACTCATAAAAGGCTGAACTCAGAATGTTGTATCAACAATGAAGATATGCTCTAGATCTCTTCATCTTGTATGTTAAAGACATGAGGTACTTACCCTGTTATTAATGCAGACAGGCAACTTATAAGTATGTGGAGAATGGTAACCTTCCATTCAGATTATACATGTACAGATCATTTTGTAATGAAGAAATGAAATATCTGGAAGGAGTGAAATAAAATAGAAAAAGGCTACATAAGTGAAACTGGCATTTTCAGAAATTGTCTTCAGTACTCATTTGTCCTTAATTTAATACTTATTTGCAAGTATGTTAACATGATATTTTTGTCACAGCTTACAACTGAAACAAACAACATTTTGGAGAGACTAGAATCTATTACACACTTTAAAATCTTTTGTTGAGTCCTGCAATATTGGTTGTAATGGAAGTGATAACCGAGAGATTGCTGTAGACTGTTTAGATCTAAAATCTGTTATTGTCTTCAAAAGTTATAAACTGTTGGAAATATCTATAAATTCCAGTTATAATTCATTAATTAGTAGCCATCTTATTTCAGTGTTGTCCTGGGAATAGATCAACTGTCTATAGCTTTTTCTTAAATCACTGTGTGGTCATGGCATCACTTTAAAATGCCCATGGTTTTTGAGTGGTGAGAAATTTGAAGTCAGGCAAATTACTAAGGGGAAAATTCTTGTAGTTCTAAGTGAGCTGGTAGAAGAGAGGGCCAAACATTATGTGGCACTGGCTCCTCATGCAATTCCAAGAGCAGTCATGGAGTCTAAACTTAAAATGTGACAACCTTGTCCAGTTTTGTGAGGCATTTTCCATGGGTGAAACTAGGTTTAAGATTTCGGTCTATCTCACTAATACTAGTTAATGTTTGCACATTTAGCATTTTAGTACAAACTTACAAAAGAGCAAGTCTCCAGTCTGTATGAAACTGAAATCTGAGTTGAGGCAACACTTCACTGTCCAAGAGCTGCTGTAGACCGGTATGTCTGGTACACTTCAGTATTTCAGATATAAGCACTACCAACATTACCAAGAGTGAAAATTTCCTTTATTTGCATGTACAAGGTACATTTATACCTGATTTGGATATTTTCTAACCTCTTTTCAAACAAAGCACATTAATGCTGCTTATTCATATAGAAAGTGTTCCATGTTTTGTTTACGTATAAATACAAACTTCATATTTCAAATAGTGAGTATATAGATATGTGTGCAAAATGTGCAGTGTATGCAGTGCATGGATGTATGTTAGAAGAAAATACCATACAAAGTATTGATTGGTGTAATGCTGGTGCATGAAGCAATGTTTCATTAACAATTCGTATCTGTTCATTCTTATAGGCACTCTTCAGACTTCTATTTAACAGCAAGTAAGCAATCATGGTAGTTCAGTCATGAAGATTATGTAGGGGTCATTTGGGAGTTTAGTGATTCAATGGAGTGACCTTGCTTCTTTCCATGTTGTGTTTTTAATATAAATGTTATTGGCACAATAACAGCAGTGATGGATACTCTTTCCTAAGAGAGAATCTCTTAGCAGTGAGTATCCCTGAAGTCATTCTTAGACCCTCTTCAGCCATCTGTCTTTGGAGCTTAGCAAACAGCTTGAGATGCTGTAGCTGACCCTATGGTGGGAATTTGTCAGTCTTCACAGTTTGTTTTCTTGTTTGTTTATTGGGGGTTTTGTGTGTGTGTGATTTGGTTTTGTTTGTTTGTTTTGGTTTATTTTTAAGTAATAATTAAAAAAACACACACCCCCAAAAAAAAAACAAAAACAACAACAACAAAAAAACAAACACAAGAAAGCTACAGATCAGGAACTAACAATGTTATGTGATGTGCTTATTGTTGAGTGACTGCTTTTCCTATTCTGGCAGTAAAAAATCAAAGGAAGCTAATGGATTCTTTGCCTAGCCTAGACTAACTCAGCATAGTTATTACTTCATAGTGCAGACCTCAGTATTACTGATGCTTATATAAAGCTAGCATTTTACTGTTATATGTGTCTAGAAACAATCACTTGTATAGTTTTCAGCTTATTTTTCAAGAAGTGGAACAGAGCAAATGAAAATGATTCAAATTTTTGCCCAGGGAATTTCATAAAGGTGGGCTGACTTTCAAATTACAACTGAATGAGAATCTCAGTATTTTCTCTTTTTACAATAAGAATGTTGGGGTTTTTTATAGTAAATAATTACATAAAAATATTATCTTTTCATTTATATCTAGCTATCTTAGTAAATTTTTTAAAAAATTCCGTTCAAGAAAAATGACACAGAATAGAGACCTGACCACTTGTAAATATTTTAAGTGTATCAGATAATTTTGCTTCTCTTTTAGTGAACAGCTCTAATCCATCTTTTTGCTTTGGTGGATCACCTTTGGGGTGGAGCATTGGGAATTTTTCTGAGGATGACTCATCCCAAAATTCCATTAAAAAAATTCCAGGTAATTTCACATTCTTTTGCTTTTAGGATATTTGAATTTGTGCAGCTGTGAAAAATAATAAAGCTAACCTATGAAGCAAGCTGATTGAATGAACTAGAAGGGAACAATACAGGTCTCTTTCCACCTATTCTGTGTGTAGGCTGAGACTGGAGTTACACATACAGTACAATTTACCAGTCTTTATTGCTGCTTCTGCTCTGCCACATCATTATTTTGTGGTTGGGAGTTACAAATTAGGGCATCCTGTATAAAGGCAAAGATGTTCTCTCCCAGTAATGCAAAAAGATATTATATTACTGAGACATAAATTTATGATCACAGCTTAAATATGTCCTTCTTTCACTTTAAAAGTCCAACTTGCAAGGTTATTAGAATGATGTTTTTCTCTCTGTGAGAAAAAAGTTGTGTAGTCTTTTTAATAAATGCTTTGAATCCTTACTTTAAAAGCTTAAATGCATCATACTTTAAATAAAGAACTTAAGCTTCTGTTTTTCCTTTCTGAAGAATCAGCATTCAATAAATTTTCCAAGTAATTTAAGTAAGTTTGAGATACCTACAGTGTAGGTTTTCAGGCATGTTCATTACCATCTTTCTTTTATGTTCTTTTCCCCCTCTAGTTACTTTTCATCTGAATGTGTGCACTTTTCATTCATTTCACTGAAGGCCATTGTTATGCTTGGAAGTCGATGGGGTGATGCTGCTGTTCTAATCTTTGTCGCTTGGTGGGTGTAGCAGCGACAGGGTAAAAGTTTCCATGTTGTTTTCATAGCAGGCACCTGACACCTAGAACTGATTCAGACTTTCAAACAGAATAGTTTCTTTTCAGAGATACTTACTCTAAAAAATTGCATGATTTGTATGAATAATTTTGACAGTTTTCAATAGCAAAAAAAAATGCAAATGTGAAGCTGTATTGAGAGAAAAAGGATAGTTTCCTTTGATAAAATATTTTGTATATTAATGGCAGTAAGTGTAGAGTATCTGGACTAAAATTAAATACAAATGTCCTAGTAAAAATGTAAGAATGAAATGAACTGTAAATATACATAAAGGACAGCAGTTTTACTTACTGAAATATAACATTTTAATCTGAATTAAATGATTCAAAAATATCAAGTTTACATTCACACTTCAGTAGTCAAAAAATATGAGTATTTTCAAAACAGAATTTAATGGGAAATTTTTACTTTTGTTGAAGTCAAAACAAACAAAAAAGTTGGGATTGCCTATGAAAGGCAACTTTCTAATGAAGCTGCTGTTGGATTCTTGCTTTAGTCTTTCCACTGATGGGTAGGAATAAGAGTTCCCCCTAAAATAAGTATAAGGGACCAATTTGCCACTATGATTGTGGGCCTACCCCCATTCTTAAAGGCTTTGCAAATGGTTTTATGGTCACACGTATGATTTTCTGGATGCATGTATAGTGCAAAACTAATACACAATGCCTTTTAAATGTGCAGTCTGAATAATTGCTTTTAGTTAGTTTTTTTTAACCTATCAGGATGATCTCCCAGTTCATTTTTCAAATGCAAATTGGTGTATGAATGAGAAGCTTGGCTTCCATTAACCTCAACCTTTTCCAGAAAAGAGATCATGTAGAAAGCCCTCAACTCTGGAGCTTAGAGGAATGAAACGCCGTCAACCAGAAATAGAATTATCTGCTATTGGCAAACTGAAAATAGAGCAGCAACAGCATCCAACTTCTAGTAGGCAGACTTCTGCCTGCAAGAGAGGTGACCTATTAGTTCACATATATACTATCACAAATCTTGAAGAATGTTGGTCCTCTTAGCAAATCTAGAAAATACAGTCTATTCCTTATTTGAAACAACCCTAAATTACTGGTTGCATACCTTTAAAGATACTTTTTGCTTAATTTTTAATGGCATGACCTGTTTACCCATTCCTTCTTTGCATCCAATGAAAATGAGATGATTCATTCCTTCTAAAAAAGACAAAGAAAATGAAAAATGCATTTACTTTCTTTCTCTGCAATGTCAACACTTTAAGTCTATATCAAGTTTATGTAAGGAAAATTCCTACTACAGTGTATGGAACTTCTTATTCTTCTGCATTAGTAGAGTACTTTTTGGTCCAGTGCCAAATCAGATTTTAAGTAACATCTCAAGGGTAAAGCTTCATTAAAATAGAAGGATTAAACCATCAAAAGTTCTTCCAAATTATGTAAGTTTCTATGACACTTTGACTGACTGGAACAAATTCATGTCAGAGGCTAGCTTTGTCCTTCATTCTTTATATATATATTATCATCATAGAGTCATATTATGGAAACAGTAGGTCTGTCTCTCATTTGTAAATAGTAGAAAGGATCAACACAAAATTGAAAATTACTCTCTTGGCTACAACCTTTATTTATTCGAGGCTTTGAAGTTATGTCTGGACTGCAGGTTGGAGCAGGGTAACAAAAGACAGTCAAGATTTTTATTAATGTATTTTTAAAAAAGAAAAATCCAGGCCTTCAAGTTCTGATGGTTTTGGGTTGTTTTTTTAATTAAAAAAATAACTTTAAGGTTTGTTTGTTACTTACTTATTGCTCAGTATCCTGTGGCTACATTCAGACATCCAGCATACTGGTGTATGTTGTAAAATGTTGTTAAACTAAACAGTGTATAAAGCCCATATATCCCTGCAGTGTTTACAAAACCGTGAGAGGGGCTCTCTTCTTTTAAAGATGAACTTTTCAGCCTCACTGGAGGAAGTACAGGCTCAAATTTTGTTTCTTATGAAAAGTATTTGAATGCTATGTGTATGCGATAATGAATTACCAGGTTGTTCTTGAAATATAGTTCTGAATGTGAGAATACTGAGATGCAGAAGTCTCTCTGCTTCTTCCTTTTTGATAATAAAATCCTTGATTTAGTTTTTACAAAAGTTTTTGATTTGCACATTTTCACATCACAATTTTATAACTAGTTAAAAGAAATAAAGTATTTTATTACACATTTTTTGTGAAAACTTGAGTTATCTAAAATTAATACTATGTGAATGTAGAGAAAGTTGATGAACCCAAGCTGTGGTCTGTCCAATCACTTTTGAAGATACTGCTAAAAAATAATCATTGAAAAAGCAGCTGGTGAAACAGTGCGTATTTAGAGTGGTAGAGCCTTGACTTTGAACACCGATGTTTGCTTCCATACAGAATAAGGTAACATTAAGGGTGGTGATGTGAACCAGTAGGCAGCATGAAATGCCATGCAGTTGCTTGTGGTTTGCCTGCTGATTTCTGTATCACTTTTTCCAAGAGAAGTGCAATACCATGTTCTCTTCTGTTGAAATGGAGCTTCTTACTCTGCTTCACCACCAATGTAGTCAGTGGAAGCTGCAGAACAGACTTTTCCAGTCATACGTTTCTGGTACCCAAGATAACTGGGGAGTACATGTAATAGCACACATATTATTAGAATATTTTAGCAATTTTATAAATGCAGTTTTCCAGCTGTGATTTTGTTGTCCCGAAATGTGGGGTCTTCACCTGGTGTGCAAAGCCAATTTGCAAACAGAGTTGAGGTGTTTCCTTTACTTGCAGTTTTGCCTAGAAAAGGGAACTAGGTGGTATTCCACAAAGCTAGCTCAGCTCCATAAAAAAAGCGGTGGCATATTTATCTCATCTAGCAAGCATCAAGATCTGCCTTTATTTACACTCATTCATTAGTGACTTAACACAACCAGTCTTATTGGTTAGTTGTACTCTCTGCTTTTGTTTAAAGGCACAGTGTCCTCTTAAATCGAGGCGCGTTTTCAGTGAGGAGTGGTCCTAACTAGTGGGGGATGTTTCTTGAGTTGGTGGTCTCGATCTCCCCCTGTCATCTTTACTTTCTGTTGAGTTATGCTAACCTCATGCCTTGTGGCAAAATGTTTCCTTTGTTAACCCTCTAGGTTCCTCTTCAGGAAATTAATGGTTATTGAAATACGTTACACGATGGGTGAGCAACTGGCTCACAGGTCACAGGCACAAAGAGCGATGGTGGATGGGGTAACATCAGGCTGGCAGCCGGTCACTAATGGGGTTCCACAGGGCTCCATCCTCCGCCCAGTCTTATTCAACATCTTCATCAATGACTTGGACAAAGGACTTGAAGGAATTCTAAGCAAGTTTGCGGATGATACTAAATTGGGAGGAGCTGTCGACTTCCTCGAGGGCAGACAGGCCCTGCAGAGAGATCTTGACATTCTGGAGAGATGGGCGATCTCCAACCACATGAAGTTTAACAAGGGCAAGTGCTGNTCAAGGGAGGTGATTGTACCGCTCTACTCTGCACTGGTGCGGCCTCCCCTCGAGTACTGTGTGCAGTTCTGGGCATCACAAGATAAAAAAAGACAGACTACCAGAGAGCGCCCAGAGAAGGGCCATGAGGATGGTGAAGGGTCTGGAAGGGATGTCTTATGAGGAGCGGCTGAGGTCACTTGGTTTGTTCAGCTTGGAGAAGAGGAGGCTGAGGGGTGACCTCATTGCAGTCTATGGCTTCCTCACGAGGGGAAGAGAAGGGGCAGGTACCTATCTCTTCACTTGTGACCAACAATAGGACTCGGGGTAACATGAGGGAGCTGAATCAGGGGAGGTTTAGGTGAGATATCAGGAAAAGGTTTTTCACCCAGAGGATGGTTGAGCACTGGAACAGGCTCCCCAGGGCAGTGGTCACAGCACCAAGCCTGCCTGACTTCAAGAAGCGTTTGGATGGTGTGACTCTTGGCGTGCCCTACAGAGGGACAAGAGTTGGACTCAGTGCTCCTGATGGGTCCCTTCCAACTTAGTGAATTCTATGGTTCTAAAGTATGCAAATTAGAATCCTTTTATCTTAATTCCTGTTTTTTTAACTCTTCATGTAACTCCTCTTCATATAACTCTTCATGGCTGTTATATAGGCCTTTATCAGCTTCTGGCATTCCTTAACAGTCTTCCCTTTGTCATCAGTTCCAGGGGTACTTCCTTGTATGTGTATGTGTACGGCCTTTCATCTGAGGATAGCAGTCATGTTTAGCATTATACTTGCAGCATCATTAAGAGACAGTTTAAGTGTTGCATATTACCTACATTTTAAAAATGGGTAAAGTACCTAGAAGTGATGCAATTCTCATTATCATTACTGAAGATACATTCCAGGAAATCTCTCTCTCTCTATATATATATATATAGAGAGAGAGAGAGAGAGAGTAAAGTTCAGTGACAAGTGCTAGTCCTTTTAGTCCTTTTACTCAGTAGAAGTAAGAGTTTAGAAGACAACGGCAGCAGTTTGATGGAAATCTGGTGGTTTGTCAAAATGCCAGTCCAGGATGTAAAAAGTGGTTTGGAACTTGCATACCATGGAGATATCTATGACATATAGAGAGAGATGTAAATTGGTTATGGATGACTAGGAATCAGAATTTAGCAATACTGAGAAAGAAAAAAATATATAAAGAATTCATTTGTTCTGGATTGTCTCTTGTGTTAGCAAACATCTGTCCAGATTTGCAGCCTTTTGGGGTTTATAAGACCTCAATAGAATTGAAGGAAGTGTGAGGAGTGGGAAGAGAGAGCTCCTGTTTTGCAGGATGAATTCTTTAAATATGTAAAAGAACTGGTATTTATGATCCTATCTATCTTAAGTGGGCTATAACAAAATGCTATTTTAAAAAGTCTAATCTTATAAAAAGCTCTCATATTGCATGTTTAAGCTGTTGGATGCTGTGAGTAAAGAGAATTCCTCTTTCTTTAGCTGAAAATAACAATGCCCAAGACTTTTTTTCCCCTATCTTTCAAAGATTGTGGGGTTTTTCTTGTTTAAAGTTTTCACTTAGGTCAGTAAAACCTGCATTACTGGGAATGGCTTCTAAAATTATCTTTGTTTAACCTTACAGGAAAGCAGTTTGCCTTTGCATGCAAACCGTATTCTTCTCCTGTCTGCATTTCTTGCCTCTTTCATGACCTAAAATGAATGCCAATGAAACTGTGGTGACTAACAACAGTTCCTCAGTGGAGGATGCAGTAGTTTTTTGCTTTTAGACAGGAATTTAAATACAAAATTTTAGAGTCTTCTGGGCTTCTAACTCTATTTCTGTGTATTCTATTATTTCTGTTATTCTAAAAAAGTATCTCAAACTATAAATAAAACCAATGAAATAATTGTAATCCATGTGAAATTAAACTATGTTGTTGCTGTTGAATTAACTCAGCTGCACAGCAAAAAATATAGGATTCTGTGAGAAAGTGTTGTGGCAAGGCATTTTTCATGCTGAAAAAATGAACAATGTGATAAAAAGTCTGGTAGAGGATAAAAAGATAAGATGCCAAGATCTGAAATAAAAAGGTGATAATTTTAGTGGAGTTTGGGCAGAACTTGATATTTGAAAAACGTGTTAATTGTTGCAGTTGTGTGAAGATTATGGTGACTGAAAAAGCAAGATGAGATAGAATAAAATCGAAAGAAAAATCTTTTCAGAATACAAAGTGAACTACTATGTTTTAAGGATTATGAAATCACCACTGTTGTCTTTGTAAATAAAACAATTAAGCCTGATGCCAAGTGTCATTTCAGAAAGAAACATCTATATGTATTAGATTAAAGGTGTATCATGGAAGTCATGGTTCTACTATGTTAAGGGCAAAGCAAGGGCATGGAGACATTTTTGCTCCCTAAAATGACAAGGTGTTGATCAATTGCAATGCCTTTTGTCCTTAAGGAAATAGTACTGGGGCTACTTATAGAGAAATACACAAGTTAAATGTTGGAGAGAAAAACACAAGCAAGATATGTGTAAAACTTTAGGATTTTGGTAATTATTTTTTAAGATCAACAGTAAAAAAAAAAAAAAAAGGTTACTTTTGACTAGAGTTGAAACCAGGAGACAGAGAAACATTTTGAGGCAACAGTAAGTTTTGTATTTTCTTCTGGAAATTTGAATTTTGGGTAAATCTCATACATGAGAACCTGAAAGAGACCTATGAAATGTTTGTATGCAGAGGTGAGAAAACATTTTCCCCCACCCTCAAATGTGCATGTATTGTCTTCTGTTCTTTTTGAAAGATGCTTAGAGCCTAAACTCCCCTATATAGAATTCACACACGGATGATACAAGTGCGCATTCATGCACGCACCTGCATGTGTTCTGTGCCTGGTGAGACATTGATTGTAAATGTGTGGGGGTGTGTGTGGATTTTTTTTTTCTTTTTTTAAGCTCAATATTTTTGAGGAAGATTTAACACCTTCATTTGAAATATGGAAACTTCAGTGGAAACTGCAACCTCTCCTTGCAGCTTTGTGGGACCAGGGAAACTGGTGGGCCAAATAGACTTCCAAGTTCACACACTGCTGTATGCTACACCACTAGAGTTACATTTGGCCACCTCTGTCCATTTTAGTCAGTTTTGTAGTCTTGCCTACAATGCTTAGGATGTAATTGGCTTTTTCACTAAAATTATATCGCACTGTAAGGAGGCAAAAAAAAAAGGGATTGCTCATGCATGAGTACGCAGTCATTGTGTCTTAGGTTTGCATCAGTCTTGCTAGCAATCCTCAGACTGCAATTATGAAAGTGGACTTAGCTGTCAAGCTGATGGGGTAGTTCCTACCAGCTGAGTTTCCTGAGGTAACATTAAGCTGTTTTCAGGATAGAAGCTATCCAGCAAAAATAATTTTGTGTATCTGGCATATTTTTTTTTATATTACACAATAAATCTTAAAAGCCATTGTCATGCCATCTGTCAGAAGTTCTTCACAACATTGGGCTGAAACAATAATCTTTTGCAATAGATAACTGAAATTCAATTCTTCTAGAACTGGAAATATAACCAAACATAACTGGAAAATTCTACTTTCAGTACCAGACATCATGGCTATAAAAATTGAAGCTTTCATTATTTCACTGTGTTACAGTTTTGAGAGAAGGCAACTGAAGCTCTTGGGGTGTCTGAAGGAGTCTTGGAGTATAAAGATGTCCTTATATTACAGAGAACACCTTTAAAATGTTACTTTTTACATGGATAAAAATGCTCCATCCTAGAACATAAGACATTTTATATCTCCTCTGATTACCTATTTCTAGTCCCAAAGAAAGAATGAAGGGCCTCAGCATCAGTACAGCCTGAGAAAGGGAGGCTGTGTCCCCTCACATGATTGTTTTCTGTGTCCATTAAAAAAAAAAGAAAGCCTGGTCACATTGTCTGTGGATTGTTTCAGCAAGGAGAAATTGATGAAAGCAGGTATCTCTGATGCAATCCTAGTTAAGCATGAAGGATGTGTTAGCTCCAATTTCTCCATGCATTAGTGAAATCAAATAAAAGGGAGCTTCTTTGCTATACCAGCCATCATTTTTTAGGAAGCATTTGTCTTAAAATACACCAACAGCATCTTCCTAGACTTTTCCCTAGTTTTCTCTGTTGCTTCTTCATTTTGTTGCTGTTCTTTTTGGAGATTCCTTTCTCTCTCTCTCTAGCTTTCATATATACCTCGTGCTCTAGGTCTCTGGGCAGTTTCACATTGGCCTTAGTTTGTGGTACCAGTAATTGTTTAGCTTTACATAGTCTTAGAGTTGTTAGAGTCTCAACAGTTGTTAGCTTTAGTTGTTAGTTGTTGCTTTACATAGTCTGGGGCATTTCCTTCCATAGTGGGTCTTACTGCTATTTTAAATAGGTTGAAAATAATACTTCTGTTAGTGTGCACAGTATTAGGCTTTGGGTTCTTTTAGCTTTTTTCAGTCCTTTACTTGTGCTGCATGTACTTCCAGGTGCACTGCTTGGGTTATGCCACTGTTTAAGCACAGATTTATAACTTCAAGTAAGGAATTAGAAATAGCTAAGATAATGGGGAGCAGTATCCCCCCTGTATGTTCTTTTTTCTCTCTTTTTCCATTTCCTTTAGTCCTCTGGCTTTATCCTGTTTATCCCACTGATTCAGTGTCATACAATTTATTCTGTCAACAGTACTACTATGGGCTTTATGTTTAGCCATAAATAATAATCTGCCCAGGTCCTTTGTATAAACAGGATCAGTCCTAATCACCTCATACAAAACAGCTGCATTGGACAGAAAGAAACCTCGGAGTAAAAGTACAGGGCTTGACTCTAGCTAGCGCCTGACGCCTAAGTAATGATCTTGCAGGAATTCATTGAACTACTAATATGGTAGCACTACTCAGAAGTACAATGTGACAAATGTAGTGTCTCATACAAATACACTCTTCAAACAAAAAAGTATTTTGAATTTTACAGAGACATCGCCATTGATTTCTAGTAGTGCCTAAAATATGCTAGACTCAAATCTGCTCGTGCAAAACAGTCTATAGCAGGAAGAAGTCAAATTTTAAAGGAGGGGAACAAAAATTAAATAAAAAATAAAAGGCAGAGAGCAATTGTGCTGTAAAGGTAGATTATGTGCTGTTAGTGAGGCCTGGTAAGCATATAATGCTCCACAATACTAGCCCTTGCATTATTAGTTAGCTTGGGTTTGGGTTTGGTTTTTTTTTTGGAGGTAGACTGGTTATTGTGATAAAGTTAACTGTTATTGATGGGAATTCTTCCTGTGAAGGACAGGGAGTCATTATAACTAGCCACATGAATAGTCTTACTCCTTTACCTGTATCGCTTATGATTCACTGACTTAAATTTTTATCTAGTTAGAAAAGATGCACGATGTTAATACACAAAGCTTGAATATCAATGGGTTACTCCATTTGTACAATGTGCACTTAAGTACGAACAGAAATGAGTCACTCATACAAATATGTAATTGTCCCAATTAACTGGCTGTGTATGGTTATGCTTGCCTGCTTGCCTCCTGTTACATGATGGATTTTCTGAACAAAAAGGTATTTTGTTAATTTGATGGCTATTCTTACAAACCAACTGTTGTCAGTTTTTATTGAGCTGTTTTTAGTGAAGGATAAAGTATTGTGCTTTGTGGTTTGTCAAGTACTTGAAAGAATGATGGCTGCATGCAGTGAGGTATGCAAAGGATGCATGTTAGCAGCAAAAGCAGCAGAAAAGAGTGAAGAATTTGATGTTTGTTCTTTCTACATAACATTAATTCTGTAAGTGAACACCTACTCAGGATTCCCTGCAGCTGCGGTGCTCTCTGAGGAATAAATAAAAGCAGCATGTGAATAATTTTGTCTTCTTCCTCCCCACCTGGCTATTCCTATTCTGTGTGTTGGTTTTTGCCACAGAAACAATTATTGTTTATGACATCCACTTTTTATTTCACAGAAAAGCCTAGCAGAGACTGGGAATGCATTGGGATTTTAATTTTCTTAGTTTTCTCTAATTTTGGTTATGGTTTTGTTATCCTGTTTTTTGATCCTAGTCTGTGGCAGGAACTGTTACTGCTTATGTTGGTACAGTTCACCCTTGATACTAACTTGGTCTAAATTACACTAGAAAATAAATGTAAAGTAAGAATTCTGATTTATTTTTTTCCCCTCATGCTACTAGCCATTTCTCTTGCAAAGAATAAGATCAAATTCTGACCTGTATCTTTTTTTTTCTTTATATACCTATCTTCTAGAGCATCATCAGTTTACCCATTTAAGAATCTGTACTTATCAATGTTATTGTGTATTATGTATTCCTCCTG